>JAXGGA010008590.1:0-55970 GCA_038373865.1 Uloborus plumipes | reverse complement strand
CAAAAAATAGAGCTTAAAATTGCATTCTTTAAGCTCCAGTGCCGCAACATTCGGGGCACAGCGCCCGAATCCTGCCTCTTCTCTTGACGGTATTAAAGATAACCTAAATAAAAATGTTTTTAAAACGTATTAATTTCGAAACATTTCGGGAGAGAGTCCTTGCTAACGTTACTACCAAAGATGGTCTAAATTAAAGATGGCTTAAGGTTTCAATTTTGAAAATTTTCGGAGGGAGATCCCTAACCACTTTTTGTCTCTTAACGTCTCCAAAGAGAACGCGAAATTGCGCATCTACATATCGAAAATATTTCAGAGGAGGGTCTTTGAACTTTTACCTCCCAAAGATAACTTAAATAAGACTTCAGTTAAAAAAAAAAAACTCATCTTCTTTTCTTTTACCCTCATGAAGAAATATATCCCGAGTTGAGCTTCAGAGTCAAAATATTTTAGGAGGATGCCCCGAAACTCATTTCCTTTTCTTTTACTCTATCATGAAGAAATATATATCCTGAGTTGTGCTTCAGAGTCAAAATATTTCAGGAGAGATGCCCCGAGTCTTCTCAATTCCTTTAAAATTCCTTTAACGCCTGAAATTGAGTGTTTAGAATTTAAGTTTCAGTAAGTTCCCAGAGGAGTCTTGATCCTCCAACCAGGCCCGTCATTTAGTGGGAGCAGGGGGGGGGGTCAATTGCCCCCCCCTGACTTTGAGAAGTCAATGTATGTACATATAAGTGGGCGTAGTTTTTTATGTTTTCCGATGAAATTGTATTGTGTTTGCAACCTTTGCCCCCCCCCCCCCCTGGAAAAACTTGAAATGACGTCCCTGCCTCCAACGTCATCAAAAGTAGCATAAATAATTTCAATTTTGCAAAAAGTTTTGGAGGGAATCTAAAACTTCGTAATTCTCTATCTTTTCCAAAAATTACAATATTTTAATTCAATTTGAAAATTTCTACCTGTCTTACAGTAATAGCTAAAAAAAAGGAAAGTTTGGGGGGGGGGGGCTAAGCTTGATTATATGGGCCCCCTCCGAAATAAAAATCTATATACGCCACTGCTTTCGTGAGTATTCACCCTTGAATATACAGGGTGTCCACTCCTATCGTGACCCAATAGCTAATTTCTAAACCGTTAGAGATAAGCATATAGTTCATTTAAGAAAAAATCTCTAAATTACAAAAGGAATTCGGGTCCATGAAATGTTTTTCAAAAAATCAAATTTTGAAAGAGTTACGAAATTTAAATTTTTATACAGCTCCCCAGTCGTCAGAGGCGTAGCAAGGGGTGGGCGAATCGGGCGACCGCCCAGGGCCTCGCGCTTCCCTGGGCCTCGCATTTCCACTTCGCACCAAATTTTTTCCATTCGAGCTTTGTTCCGAGAACAAATTTTACAAAGTACTCCCGAATCATACAGTTGAAAACACTATTTTTTCTCGTCAAAAATTAAAACAAACGAAGAGGTCTCGTTTCGAACTTCTGTCCGATCCAAGTTTTTCCGAACGTTTGGCGCGCTCTCTTGTTCATTGTCACAGTTTTGTATGAATCTTTATTTGCATTCAATGAAAGAACATCTGGAGCCCCCAACCTGGCCAGGGGAACAATGTTTCACTAATTTTTTATTTATTTATTTATTTATTTATTTTTGAAGGCGATGCCATAGATGCATAGGATCCCCAAAACAGTCTAAAATCGAAAACACGGATACATTGGTTTTAGAAATTACCAACTGTAGCTTAACAAAAGCATTTTTTTACACTCAGGGCCTGATTTTAAAAAAGGCCCGAGAGGTGTGGTCTACAAAGCCTGATTACTGACCAGGCGCCCTGCTTTTTAGGGCCCCAAATGGTTAAAATTAATTTAGCCAATGGCTGAAATTGTGAGGTTGAATAGATGGAAACCCAGAAGCAAAAGCGTTGAGTCGAGAGGGAGTGGGGTAAACCCCCGCCCATCCCTCATTTTGCTTGACACTTACACTTACTCTTTTAACATGAAGTTTTCCGAAATCAACACGAAAAGCATAGCCAGAAGATCATTTACAGAGTTATTTTCATTTATTTCTTCTTAGTAGAATTTCCACACGTTTGGGGTGAGTGGAGGGAGGAATGCAGGTCCTTTGTCAAAAATTTTAATGTTTGACAAATGAATGTTTCCAATATTATGACGAAAATCTTCAAAAAGAATGCTTCGTTTATAACTATTTCTGGAAACCTAAAAGTTAAATTTTAGCTCCAATGCATTTTTTATTGAAAGATTATTCCACCATTTTTGCACTTAAATAATTATTTTTGCATTACACATAATTTAAACTTTTAAGAAAATCATCGTTTTTACTAAAAAACTTGAAACTTCAAGGTAATCCCGGCAGACCAAACATTTTTCAATTTCAAAATAAAATTTTTTGGTCACTATGTGAATATAGTGACAACATTTTATCAACTTGAAATTTTGAATTTCCAAAAAAAATCGTGATACACCCTAATGCACAGCCGATCTTTTACAGCGTAATATCAATAAAATTCAGAATGAATAAGTATTTATTTGTAGTTTTATAAGTTATAAATGTATTTCATAGCTCATCAAAATATTGTGACAAAAAATTAAATATATCAAGCATTTCAAAGTAGTTCCATCTACCAGTGTATATAATTATTTCATATTGTATGTTTTATCTCAAACATTTTTGAAAGTGTATAATATTTTAATTTTTATGATTGTCAACAAGTACGAGAAGGTTTTCTTTTTTATTATTATTATTTTTACACAGAATAGTTGAATAGCTTGATCTGGAATCAATCTCTGAATGGAGGGGGGTGGGGGCTCTCAAAATTTATTCTCCCAGTCTTTATTTTGTTCTTGCTACGCCACTGCCAGTCGTATCAATCATATTTAGTAAAACATTCTTGATACTGTAACGTTTAAAACTAAAAAAAAATCACTGTTTTACGACAAAAATTGACAGAGTTATGACGTTTTGAAAAATCAAGATTTTGGATGATTTCACGACGTCATCGAGAGATCGCTTAAGGGACCGTATGCGAAATCCTTCAAAATCTTGATTTTTCAAAACGTCATAACTCGGTCAACTTTTGTCGTAGAAGAGTGATTTTTTTTTTAGTTTCAAACGTTACAGTGTCAAGAATGTTTTACTGAATATGATTGATAAGACTGGGGGGCTGTATAAAAATTTAAATTTCGTAACTCTTTCAAAATTTGATTTTTTGAAAAACATTTCATAGACCCAAATTCCTTTCGTAATTTAGAAATTTTTTCCAACGACTTTCCTCTAACGGTTTAGAAATTAGCTATTGGGCCACGATAGGAGTGGACACCCTGTATAATACTGCTGGGGATTGGATTTCGCATGTTACATTTTAAGCCGTGCGACGCGACGCCGGGCATATATCCACTAGTAATTTTATGATTTGCAAAAGTTTCCAAACATCTTCACGTGTCACTCTTATTAGGCTGACGTGCGACACCGTGTCACGCGTATCACGGTTCGGCCCTCCATGATATAAGCGAAACCAATTTTATTTGACGTATGACATATGACATATAAGACAGAGCATCTTCAAAACTGACAATAATGTGAATAAGTGAAAAAGTACAAAAATGAGAAAAATAACAAAGAAAAGTTGAGACTTCGGATCCGCAAGTCAATAAATTTCACTTTTGCAAGGAGAAAATATAGCTTAGGTGAAAATATTTCGCAAAATTTGTATAATTTTTGAAGTCGGAACAGACAGGCAAATTTTCAACCTGCTTTTAATATTTTTCAAAATTAGTTTTCTGTTGAACATGAACTATTTTGAGAAGCATTTTGGGAAATATTTTTTGAGTTTAACGTAATAACATTGGGCAGGGTGTTTTTAGTGGCACTGAAATATTTTCTTGGTTGACTAACTCTTTTAGATGAAGCGGCTTAGGGCTTACTTTAGATAAAGAAAATACAGTGAACTCTCACTTATACACTGCTTCATTTATGCGCCTTTTTCACTTATACGACGATTTTCAATGGTCCCAGCACATTCCATAACATAATAATGGTAATATCATTCGTTTATGCGTCGCTCTAAAGATAAATATTTCACTTATACGCCGAATTTTTCGTAAAATGTAAAAAAAAAAAAAAATTATTTTCTCTAAAAAATAAGCATGTTTCTTCACTTTCCTCTTTAATTTTCGGCCTTTTTTGCTCATGAACGGCCTTTTTTCCGTATAAACTAGAATTCGGAGATTGACAATTATCTATTATGGATTGTTTTAAAGGGAACAATTTGTGATTAGGTACCGTAAATCAGGGTTACTTGAACCCAATTTTAGTAATGTTCCAGATAAATCCTTATTTATATCAATACATATTGTGTTATGAAATCAAACAATGCTTATAATTATTAAAGAATACCCATAAATGAAGCATGTAACCTTTAAATTTGGTTTATTTCATTTACTAAATTTCTGAATGTTTTTTTCTAATGGGTTCAAGTAGTCCTTAGGTTGGGTTACTTGGACCCAGGTTTAGTTTTCCTATTATAAAGCATTATTAGCGTGTGTTGGGTTTATGTAGGACATGGGATATGAAAAAATACGATACAATAAATGAAAAAATATATGAAGTTAGATAAAAATTCTTTATCTAAACATCTTCTTTGATTGATTGAACTGAAAATAGCCCCCTTTTTAACATTTTAGGAGAATCAATCTTTTTTTTTATATCTCCCCACTTATAATAAAGAATGTCTTTTACTTCTGGCCATTTCCAACCTTTTAGAGTGCGCTGCATGCAATCAACAATCGCTCCATTTTCATCAATTTTTGTAATGATGCCTGGAAATTCCTTTTTCTCCCACAACACTATAACAAAACTGCCTTCGACTAATTCGTCCCTAAGTCCCTTTTCAACTAAATTTTCATCTCTTTTGTCCATGACAATGTTTTCATCTTGATTGCAGAGTTCATTCATAGCTTCATCATTACCAGCGCCACTGGTAGAAGGGAAATTAATAAGATCCATAAGATCAAATTCACTGTTCAAAAAACTGAACTCACTATCTCCTGACGATTGGAGGCTAAAATCATCTGCATCTTCAGAGGATGATTCCATTTCTTTACTTTTTTGCTTCTTGCTGTCTACCCATATTCACAGATTTTATCCAAATGACTTGCAAATGCCCTTTCCTTTTCCTCTGTGAACACTGTAGGATGGCCGGGACTTTTTGGTGTCTCACTTTTTAGTCTACGTTTTATGGTTGATCTGCAGATTTTGAAATGAGCTTCTGCTTTCCTTTGAGACATTTCACCAGATTTTATTGCTTTCAGGCATTCCTGCAATCGGTCAGTTGAGAAGTCTTTGTATTTTCGGCTTCCAGGAAGTCTCTTGTATTTGGACGGCATGGCCAGTCTTAACCTGAAAAAGGTAAAGGTTGGTCTAATACATTGCCTATATTCCTTAAAATACACGAAAACTAATAAAAATTTATAGTTCAGTGTCATAGAGTTGATAAATGAAAAAAAAAAGTTTGTAAGGGTTACTTGGATCCACGTAAATAGTGGGTCCAAGTAACCCTATAATTTGATTATTGGTCACTGTCACAGACTTTGTTATAAATAGCTTAAATAGCTAAAAGTATTGACAATCTTGGGCTTAAATAACATTTGTGAGGGGTTTAACAAGAAAATAATACACTTACCTTAATTAAATGGTGAATTGTATGCTCTAAGAGCATAAAAGTTGTAGGCTGGAAAATTCTGCACACGTAGCAAGGCAATAACATAACCTCAACTAATCTCAGGAAGTTGCTTAGAGAGCCGTGTAGGTAGCGTTAGAGACTGCATAGTGCTTCTACCTAGCGGAGAAATGAGGAACTACGTGCAAATCTTCAACTAATAAGTACCAAACCCATATTTAATCATTTTTTTGAAATGGGCTCAAGTAACCCCCTAGGGACCAAGTAACCCTGATTTACGGTACGTCACATTTTTTGTTTTCTCTTTATCATTGTAGTTACGATGCAGTAATTGCCAAACCGTAGTAATATGTCCTTTTTTCTATAGAAACTTTCTTGTTCATGCTCTCATTAGAACTTATGTTGCATTTTAGACCTTAAAATAGGCCTGTTCGCTTATGCGTCTCTCTCAGTTATGCGCCTTTTTCTGTTGGTCCCTTGGGCCGGCGCATAAGTGAGAGTTCACTGTAAGTAAAAAAATAATAATTTGAATTTTGACATCTCGAGTTTAGATTATGGTTTTCGCAATCACAAATTACGACAGGTGTATGTGTTTTAAATACTTTTCAAAGTAAATAACACACAAAAAGTAAAATAGAAAATAAAACAATGAAATTTGCGCTAGTATACTAACTTCCAATGAAATCACATGAAAGAATTGCAAAAAATGTATTTAAAATGCATAATTTATTCAAATATTATAAAATTATAACGATTCAAAATACATGCTAGAAACAATATAGTTCATATTTAAAGTATAATTAGACATTTTAAAATTCAACAGTTGTGAGGAGGAAGGGATATAATACAGGTTCATTCGTATTAGAGGAAAACTAATAGAACTCTCACGTATACTTGAAGAAAATTTTAGTAACGCACTATAAACTGTGCTTGAAAAAAGTACTATTAACTTTTAAGTAATAAAAGAAAACTAACTAGAATTTTCTTTTTTTTTCTCAAAGTAGTAGAAGTTGCAATCACTTATTAATAACGAAGCTTTCATCATAACTGCAAACATATTCACATTTTCAAATATATTTTTGATATAATTAGCAACTATCAACCTGAAAAAAAAACATTGATGTTACAAAAACATCGAGCATAATGCATGAATGCTAAAAATATCGCGATGGTGTTGCACCTCTAGTTATCAATATTGAGCGTTGATATTACTTAAAATATAAATGCCTGGATTATAACTTGAAATAAAATGTAACTAAGAAAGTAATTTTATCCAATCACTCTTAAGAAAAAAGAAACTAAATTAATTTTTAAATTAGTTAAAAACGTCATTAATTTTTTTTTTTTTCTTTCGTTTCCAAAAAGAAATGATACTTGAAGAGAAATATTTTAACTAAGTTATTGGCGTACATTTCCAAAGCGGACGTAAATTTCTCATGAATCAATTTTCCTTTTAAATTGGAATCCGAATGAATTGAAGACGCTTAACGCTTACGCGCTTACAAGCTTGATTTAAATATAAATAAATACAAATTAAAGTTGAAACTCATTTGTTTATTTTTACAATTTTAGTGGCTGCCTTGTGCTTTGTGGATTTCAGTTACACCTTGAATGTCAAACTTTGTGCTTGATGTTACATTCAAGCGCGGATCCGCTTTGAAGTAAATGTCAAACCTTTTTGTGAGAAGCTGGATGACAGGCTGAATCCTCTTGAGTTTTTCCTTTAAAGCTGTGATGAAAAGTCCATAAACCACTCGAGGTGCCCACATGGGGGGGGGGGGGGATTATGGCGCAAGTTGCGCCATCAAAATTTTTTTGGGGGGTGGGGGATTTTTTAAAACTAATTTATTTATTTATTCAAATTATTAAATTATTTATTTTTTTAATTAAATTATTTATTGATTTCTTAAAATTTAAATTATTTATTTATTTATTTCCTGCGTGTGTGTGCTTGGAATGTCTGGAAGGGAAAAAAAAGTGATTGTATCCTGGCTCATAATTATTACTTTCAAAAATTAATATAGAGAAAAATAATAGTCATAATTAAAAAAAATTAATAATATTTAAAAAATAAATAAATAAATAATATTTAAAAAGTAAATAATCTAAAAAAGAGGGGAAAAAAATTAGCACAAAAGGATTGTGAAAAATTTGGGGGGGGGGGGATTTGCGCCGTTGCGCTTGGGGGGGGGGATGGGCACCCCCGACTCATGCTGACTCGTAATCACGCTGCTTGAAAATGATTTTGAACTCCGATTGTAAAGTTTATTCTAGCTAGCTATTACCAGCTTCAAGAGAAAGTGGCTGTAAAATCCAATATAGAACTTCTAACCAAGTTAATCAAGTCTTCAAAACTTCCTTTAGCTTGTCAAGGTGATGGGTAAAAACTAGCATTGGGTCTTCACGACATTCAAGAACCTCGCAATCTGTCTTGAATGTGCATTTTAAAGGTCCAAAATTAAATCAGTTTTTTTAAGGCAAATATGCATAGTGAACATCGAACTTGGAGACGAATACATTCATTTGGCATTGATTAGGTTCAACTAAGTAGCGAGGATGAAACTTAAACTCAAATTTGTCTCTTTTTTAAGTCGTGATTCCTAAAGAATTTGATACATAACTTTCCTACTGAAGAGAGAAAGAAAATAAAGCAACGCAATTAAGTACAAATTTGCGGGAAACTACTAGCTGTGTTTCGGGATTTCAATAATATTCTTTTTTAATAGAAAAGAAGTAAGCTTGTTGTGATGAAAAGACACCTTGTCCTTATGTGAACAACTGTAAACAATCGGTTTCGGATAAATTTTCAATATCGATATTTGTTGACTTTTCATAGTGTCCTTTAAATACTCATCATCCCTCACGAATTTATCGCCCCTTGAGCCTCGAGGAGCGAAATCCCCCCCCCCCCCTGAGTTTCGGCCCGTTTGGTTATAACAAAGATGGATTCAACATCTCGTTTTGGCAGGGGTCATTTCCAGAAATGGATGGGATCAAAAGTTGTTTTGGTGGGGGGAGGGGGCTGCCATGACCCTCCCTTCCCCATTTGATCCGTGCATGGGTTCTGGTGCTCCAATAACACAAGTTTCCGGAAAAGGAGGAAGTTGGTAACGCCCACCAAAACCGGAAAGTAGATCGTAACTTTACAGAGGAAGGGATCCCTGCTGTTTGCCTTTGCAACTTTTGTTTTGAAATAATGCGGCTTGGTGTTGCCAGTTCAATTATCCAAAAAAGAAGAAGATTATCCCTCGGAGATGAACACACATTTGTTCCATTTTTTGAACAAATTACTCTATCTTTTATCTCTCTCTGCGATCTCCGATGCAAGAAGCTCTATTCATAAATCCCGCCCCAGCCCTTTCGGCGACGCGAACTCTCACCGCGCGTAAACAAGCGCCTACGTCACCCTTACCCACGCGTTCGAATTACAGCATTACTACATCCTCTCGCTTCCTCTCACTCGCTCTGCAAACTATTCAAGCAAAAGGAGACAAGTATTTTTCGCTAACGCCACACCTTTCGTGACGTCAGCTCGACGCCCAGCAGACGACACCCTCCTTTTTGAAGCGAGGGGAGAAGGTCACTCGCACACACTGCTCCACGCCACTTGCCTCTCGCGCCACTGAAAGAGAGTCGTCATTGGATACCGACGCCCCTAGCAGTCGTCCGGAGCGCCTGACCATGGAGGTGAGCGGAAGCGGAAGTTAAATTTCCCTTCTGAGATTTTTCGCTCTTCTTGGAAACTTCTCATTTCCTTTGGAAATTACGTCGATGTTAAATGTCTTCAGCGACTTATTTGATATTACATTTTTAACATCTTTATCGATTTCTTAAAAAATACCTGATCCTATTTTAAGGATTTTTAGCAGCTTACAGAGATAACCTGAGCCTATTTTTAATGTATTTAGCAACTTTTTACAAACTACGCGAACTTATTTTTGATATCATCAGCGTCTTGTTACGAGTAAAAATTTCCTGTGAGCCTATTTTTAATATCTTCAGCGACATATTAAAATTACAGAGATTACCTGAGTCTATTTTTAAGGTATTTAGCAACTTTTTATAAATGACGCGAACTTATTTTTGATATCTTCAGCGTCTTGTTACGAGCAAAAATTTCCTGTGAGCCTATTTTTAATTTCTTCAGCGACATATTAAAAACTGCCAGAGCCCAAAGATATTTTTGAGTTTTCTACAAGCGTATTTCACTCGAAGATCTCAAAAATTTAGTCTAGCTTATTTGCTCGATTCGTGTGTTTAAAAAAAAAATAGCATCATGGGGAAAATACAAGAAAGTAGTTATTGGATTTTTTAAAATGTTTCATATGGATGCCTTGTTATTTTAATCGAATAAGTGTCAAACATTCCAAATGCCCAAAATCAAAATACTACTTAATTACTCTTTCCTTGCCATGCACTTTATCCCCGGAAAGTTCATTTTAAAGAATCTATCATTGTTATTATTTTTTTCCCACATTCTCATATTTTTACTCCTCTGAAATAAATGTTACTTCGTTAAAAAAGTCAAAGTGTATTTTTACGCCCTGAAAAAACACAAGCACTATCTCTACCTGAGCATGTTTTTAAAGTCGTTAGTAACGTATTTAAAATTACCCGAGTTTATTTTTAAAACCTTTATTAGCAACTCATTAAAAATTACATGAACCTAGTTTTATTCTTAATATCTTTGGCAACTTATTAAAAAAATTTCCGATCTTTTTTTTAATGCTTTCAGCGAATTATAAGAAAAATACCTGAGTCTACATTAGATATGTTTGTTTAACACCGCATTAAAAAAAATATCTGCACCCAATTTTAACATAAATGGCGACGAATTGAAAAAATACGCAGGGATTGCAGAAAACAAAAATAGTTTTCAACGTATTGCATTTCATTTAATGTGTTTCAAGAATAAATTTTACACCTGGTTGAAGACAAACAGTACGTTTATTTACAAAACATCTCTCGATGATTTGTACCGCTGAAGGCTTAGTTTTTTACTTGAAATTGCGTTTTAACATGTCTCATGTTATTTAACGTAGTATTAACTGGAACTGCATATATTTCGAACTTTCTTTGCTTAACGAAACTCCTCTCTTCTCCAAAATACGTTCTTTTCTAAATTGATTCACTGCTTGAGCCATTTACATGGCTTTTTTTCCACCGCTTTCGGCTTGGCAGGATTCCTAAATGTTCTCTCTTTTTCTTTTTTTTTTTTAATTTTTACTCTTATGTTGACGAGGTTTCTTTAAAATTGCTACGGTTTACCGAGAATGATAAAAATAAAGTTTAAATTAGAAAAATTGGCTACTAGAGTTCCACTTCATCAAACCGATTTTCAATAAGACCTCGGTTTCTTTGACTTTGGACTTTTCTAAAATAGTTATAAATCCCCAAAAGGCATATAGCAACAAATCTACACTATAACACGTAAAAAGTTCTTTAATCAATAATTTTTCTAAGAAGACATAAGTAAAAATCAAACACATGCTTAAAAGGAGAGAGGATTTATTTTAATTTTGGAAACATATTAAGAAAATTAATTAATTAAATAAATTAATTTAAATAAATATCTATTAAATGAAATTTATTTGAATTTAAATAAATATCTATTAAATGAAATTTATTTGAGTTTAAATAAATATCTATTAAATGAAATTGATTTGATTTTAAATAAATATCTATTAAATGAAATTTATTTGAATTTAAATAAATGTCTATTGTTTTCCTCAGTTTAAAGTGAAATGCTTCTAAAATTGAAAGAGGGGAATTATTATGAAAACACTATTACTTGTTGAAGTATTGCATTTCAGATTAATTAGAAGTACACCTGATTGAGAAAGGGCAGCTCTATAACAGAGCAAAACATCACATGTGCTCAATCCCTTATCATATGATGTCATAACAGTTTTCATTAAGAGTCGAGAATATTTGACTTGCTTCAAAGTTGGCAATGAAATCTTTGAAATTTAAACAAATTTTGGATTTCATCTTGTTCTAAATAAAGAATCTTATTTTTTCAAAGATTAATGCTTTTTTTTTTTTTTTTGTCATTTGGGGTAACATTGAACCACAATTTCTCTACTTTTAGCTATCTCACTCATATTTTAATAGTATCACTAGCTAGGTGGCCCGGCATTGTACGGTCCTCCTCAGAAATAAAAGCAATGTCTAGTAGCACATGCTTAACACTCTCCCTGAATGACAAATGAAAAATTTACACTGTAATTTCCCATTAGAATAATGACACCAAACTGATTATTCTTCCTCTAAAATTAACAACAAAATTCTAAATGGATTTTTTTTCGGATTTATATATAAACTATATAATCGGCGTTGCCCGACATTGCATTACGTTTAACTTATTTCATGCTAAAATGAAATAGGTGAGCCTTAAATTGATAATTCATTGTTAATTGTAATCTTTGTTAGAAAATACTCATATTTAAAGGTGTTAAATTTTATCAATTTGTGTGCTTATAGGCTTATCTCTATTACTCTATGTTTTCAAAATTGGAAGGAAATAGCCATTTTTAGACAAAAAATTTGAATATTTAGCTTTTTGGATTGTCTTAAAATTTCAAAACCCCGCCTATGTGAATTCTAGTACATCAAGGAGCCTCTGTGCCAAGTTTGATGAAAATACGAAGAAAACTGGATTTGTTTAAGGAGCAAACATACAAACAAATATAGGAAAAAAATCCCTAAAAAAGTAATTATTTCTGTACTGATGATTTTTCTCATAAAAGTTACAATAACATCCTAAGCAAAAAAGTTGTTTTAGAATTATGATTGCACCCAAAACACCTGTTTGCTAAAAAATAATTACGTATTAGAATTTGATAATACGACTGCGAAAGTTTCCTTTTTTTTTTTTTTTTTTTTTGCCATTTTAAAACATACTAAAAATTGTGAAATAATAAGCAGGTAACAATAATTGTTTTTGCAAATTAATGTCTCACGCTCATCTACATTTGTAACTGGAGCAAACTAGCCTGATTCAGACTACGAGATTAACCCATTTATGCCCAAGTTTTTTTAACAATTTTTTTCCATTTTTATCTGATGAAAACTGTTACTTGGAATGGTTTACATACATTTTAGACTTAAAATAGTTCGCCGTTGCCATATTTATAAAGTTATTTAATGTCCTGTTTATGGGATATTTTGCAGATATGTGAGCAAAATACGACCTTACTTGACTTTACTTTTGCAAAGTAGCATTATAGAAGGCATCTGTGATCAATTTTAAGCAAATCATTTTAAAATAGTTTAATTTTTTGAAAAATAAGTTCGCAAAAAAAAAAAAATAATAACTTTCTGTGGCTACCCATGCTGGATCGTTGCTTGACTTATTTGTCTGAAAATAGCTGTCAATAAATAAACTCTGATGTCCAACTAGTGGCTCAATCTGGTTTTCTCAAGAAGAAGGACTATTTAACTTGTGACAAACAGCTTTATTAAAATGATATACCCATTACAGGTTTTTGTATGCAGTAACTAACAAGCGTTCCGTTTTTAGGACACTGGGCATAAATGGGTTAAAAATAAAAAGAAAGATGCATGGAACTTAAATTATATTTGCATTTGAAAGCTTCGCTTGGTTTTCCTGTCAGAGTTACGGAAAAAAATTTTTCTCTACGACTAAGACTTAGTATTCAAATTTCGCTATTTAACATTAAAAAACAATAAATTCGCTTTACATTCAACGAAATACTCTCTCCTTCTCTATCTCTTTCTAATGTACACACACACAGTTTTGATGAATCTATACCAATATATAATGAGAAATAATTAATATTTCACTATTTGAAACTTTAAGCATTGTGAGCTTTTTTTTGGTATAATTTGTGACAAAAAGAAGTCATTTCAAACCAAGAAACAAATTTTGCATTTCGTATGAAACAATGTTTTTTATTGTATTATATTCCCTTAAAGTGTAAATAGAAGTTCTGAAATGTTTCACGCAGCATAAAAGAAAAATGATGTTTACGTACGTCACATTTATACATAGTAAATAGTAGATTGATTTTGAAGCGAAATGTTCAAACTTTGCATAAAATTCTAAGTTCAAAGTATTTAAATAAAAATGCTTTTCAAATTTTCAGACTAAGAGAAAAGTAGTTGGAAGTTAAATATGGGCTTGCTCCCTCTCTAGAATTTTCATATTTCTATTTTTCATTTGAATAGGAATTTTATTTGCCTATTTTGGATACCTTCATTTTGCTGAGTTATACATATAGTTAGTACAAGCAATACAAAGCTGTAAACATTCGTTTAAATACTTCACGAAATATATAGACGATTGTAAGGCATAATAATAAACTTAATTATTATATAATTTTTATATTAAATTATTTGAATGTACGAATTTAACATATGAAAACATTCAAGAAAATGTGCGGTATTTTGGTGAATTCCAATAGCAATACAAATTGTTCTCACCAAAACAGCAACCTGTAAAACAAAGTAAGAATTAATTCTGTTAGTTTCTCACATTTTGGTGGCAGTTATCATTTTGCAACGCTTTATAACAACCACGGCTAATTGTTCTTAAAATCTTTCATAGTCATGTTCAATCAGGTGTTGATCGTTCTAAGTAGTATGGCAAGAAGAGTCATTTTCATTATTCTTGGAATCTTTTTTTTTTTTTTTTTTCAAACAGAAAAACAGTGAATGTTCAAAATAATTATAATAATAAAAAAATTAAATAAATGATGAAATAAAAATGTTAGTAGTTCGGTTCCCCTTAAAACCAATGTCAAACATTATCGATAATTCTATTTAGTAAAAGCTGTCTTTCTTGCATCAGTTTTCAGCAACTGAAGGGAAGTAAGCATTTAAAATATTCTATGCTCACTCGCGAAATTATTTTTATATTGTATTTTGTCTCCTTTTGTACGTACCATTTAGTTTCTGTTATTGTACTTTCAGATCTTATATGTGACAAACGAATCTTTTTTGCACAAAACACCGTACAAAAACTCCGAATATGTTATATACTTGCTTCGTTGTATGACTTTGTAAAAATGCGCTCAACTTCTGTTTAACCCTCGTGGGTTCCTTGAGGACATATGTGACCCCACTGCAATTTCTATTTAATATATCTTGTTAATCAACCATTTGTTTTTAATGGCATTTTGTGGCTTTTATTCTTCTAGTTTTCTATTCAAAATAATTCTATTATTATGTTTTATTTTTCCCGAATTGCACTTTTTACACACAAGACCCTTGGGGTCATTTCCCCAGAAAGCCAAAAAAAAAAAAAAAGAGAACGTTGCAACTTTTGTCCAAGAGAACTGGACAGAAAATGCACGAAAAATGTCACAAGTGTTTGAAATTCACTTGCAAAAAATAATGTTTTTTCAGGTCTGTAACAGTTGTAAATAAATCTACAGTTATTGTAAGTTTTGCTCTAAAATTTAAATTTTTAATGCATAAACTAAATTTTACTTTGACTGTGTCCTTTTATTTTTAATTTTTTTAGCATCAAAAGGTGTGTGAACTTAAATAATGCATGTAACATTCAATAATCATAATAAATTAATTAAAGGAAGCATTGGGGTCGTTTATGATCCCAAGGGTCTTGAGTGTAACTGAAATGGGTGGGACCCACGAGGGGTAATGCAACTAAACGTTGAATATTTCCATAAACAATATTTAAATAATTTATTTTACTCGGTAAGGGACGTATCTTATGAGATACGTGCCCTACTGTGCCTAAAAATATTTAAATAACATTTCTGGAAACTTTTAAAATGTAATTACATTACTAGGTGCCAAGGGGTAGTAATGCTGTTGAATTGGGTCGGAAGTTTGTATTTAATTGTTTTTATTGACTCTATTTAATCGGACGTTTTTCAGCGAAGTGTGAAATACTGTCGGCCCCGCTTAAACAAACCCCGCTCACTGTCTGTTCCAAGAAATATTACTCGATTAAGCGAGGTATTTGATTAAGCGGGGATCTTTAGCATTGTGTCTATGGCATGGGTTCCGGAATATATTATTCGTATAAGCGGGGTATTCGTTTATCCGTTACTCGATTAAGCGGGAAGACATTATGAGAATTATTATACTTACCCTTAGCATCGTTAATAATACCTAGGCATTCCAAGAATGATAAATGCTATTTAGGCAAAGTATGAAAAAAGTTTCTTAATGTGGTAGTTAGGTTAAAAACGTGCATACCTCAAAAATACAAATGTTATAAGCATGGTAGGTTTGAATAACATTTTAAATTACATTTCATTTGCCTTGCTAAGTGTTATTCCAAACGAATCGGAGATGAGTTTCATGCTGTTATTCGTTTCTCATTTGGAATTCCTAGAATACTTAGGAAATGTGCGAAATATGAATGGTTTTATAGATTTCTAGCTAGTCTTAGGCATTATATACCGCTTTTATGAATCAAATCGACAGAAAAAATAGCTAGTTTTATTGAATTAGCCGCTTTATTAAATCAAAACTCTTTAGAACAAACGTGATTCATGTAAGCTGTAGCCACTGTATTCATTTCTAAAGAATGGTATGTATTTAAGAAATGCTGCACTTTAAAAAATTAATGTTGTATTTACAATATAATACAGCTAATTTTATAGTGATAAGCTGTAAAGATTGTTAATTTTACAGTAATAAACTAAAATTTCTACTTTTACAGTATTAAACTGTAAAATTGCTAATTTTACAGTACTAAACTGCAAAATTGTTAATTTTACAGTTTATTACCGTGCATTTTACAATTTTAAGCAGGCCCCTCATGGGGGGGGGGAATATCCCACCTGGTTTTGAGAAATCAATGCATTAAACATATTTGTGGGCGTGGTTTTTGTTATTTTTCGATGAAATTGCACTGTTCTTGTACTCCTTGACCCCCCCCCGGAAAAACCTGAAATGACGGCTCTGGTTTTAAACTGGAACCGCTGCTGCCAGTATTATACTGTTGCTTTTACAGTATAACACAGCTAAATTGTGCGGCAATAAACTAAAATTGCTAGTTTTACAGTTAATTACTGTATATTTTAGTTTCAAATTAGAGCCTCGGCTGCCGTATTATGTAGAACCAACAGTACAACAACTGTCGAAACAACAGTTCAGTTTTTCCAGTGGTACTTCTAACACACGTACATGAGTACGCACATTCGATTCCAAACATTTAATAGGGGTAGGAGAAAGTCATGTGTCTGTGTCTAAAAGATTTTTTTTTTCCTCTTCATCTGTGGGTCTACTCTTCGTTTAACGTAGGAGATTAGATTACATAACGCATTTTTTGGATGAAATGTTTTCAAGGACGATCTTTTATCTGATTCCCCGACTTTCAAGAGCAATCGTGTTCCTGAATGTCTTAGTTGAGGACGGTAGCGGATATTTATGTACAAGTGTCACGTTTGTTTATAAGTCATATGTTTACATGACAAAAGAAGCCGAGATCATTGTTGATATCCCCCTCTTTGAGAAAATGGAGGCTTTTTGACGGGATGTCACGTCGAAGCTCGGAAGAACAAACATTTTTTCTTTTCGAGTGAGTAGTTCTCGAGTGGGTGAATCTTCTTTTTTTTTTCAATCAGTGAGAATATTCGAAACGGAATATTTGAAGCGGAACAATAATTGAATCTAAAGCGCACGGTTTTCGGTGAATGTAATTGTCATAAAGAATTAATGATACAAGAAATCATATTTATAAATCAAGCATTTACTTTTTGTAGTTGAGGTAAGGTAAGAAAAAGAAAGAGAAGGGGGAGGAAATTGAAAAGAAAAAAAAATAATAAAGAAAAAAAATGGAAGGATTTAAATAACGTGGTACCACAATCGTTGTGGTTAAGAGTGCGCTATTCATGCAAAAAATTGAGGGAAAATTTAGTTGTTGTTATCTGGTGTTGTCATTAATTTGTCAGATCAGTCAGATGAAAATAGAAAATTTGTTTTTTTCTTGTCTTAATAAAAGATAATGTAGCAAAACTCTTTGTTTATTCCTTTTTCGTAATTGAGATGTTTAATGATTAGAATGAGAGGGACATACGTCATTCTAATATAGTTTCACGTAAATGAGGGTTTTGTAGCAACACTCGTCAACAGTTTCGGTTAGTGAACAATTTTTGTCTGCTCGTAGCGGATAATATATTTCTTGTATTTTTTCAGCCAATTGGTACACTTAACAGACGAACTAAACAGCAAACCCAAATCCAAACTTAGGTGCTACTGTCGTCCCCTCTTAATCGGTTAACGGATAAACGAATACCCCGCTTATACGAATAAAACATCCCGGAACCTATGTCATAGACGCAAAGATCCCAGCTTAATAGAATACCCCGCTTAATCGAATAATTTTCTTGATATCTACAGTATTCGTTCAAGCGGGGCCGACAGTCTGAAAATGATACCACGCTTTAATGAGGAAGGGAGGGGGGGGGAGTCACAAAATTGTAACATCATGCATATATTTATGAAGATTCATCACGACATGTGACAAAAGGGGAGGGTGTAATGTGTAATGTGACAATTTACAACAATTTTTCGCTGTGGCTTCTCGTTCGTGAGAAGAGAGTTTGACTGTATAATATTTCTGAAAAGTTAAATTTTAAAACGGTAGTAATAATAATAGTATTTTAATCTCGAAACAGAAAAAAGAAACTACGTACCTATTTAAACGTAAGGACGATAACTTTTGAAAAGAATGGCACTGACATTTAACGCTGCAAAATACATAACCTGAGAAAGTATGGGAAACACTGGTCTAAATCGAAGAATAGGAAGAGAAAAAATTAGTAAAGTGCTAATTCCTAGTTAACGTTCTTCCATTAGAAGACTAAACACTTTTAACAGAACATCGATTCTTCAGGAAAGAAAAGAATTTGTTAATAAATGCTTTCTTCAGAAAACCATTAAGAAATTAAGAACTACACTGTTAAAACTAATGGTTGCAATTGGCACCTTTCCGGGGTGAAACGCTTGTAACAGGAGCGGCACCCAGTAGGGTGCCGAGATTTCACCCTTGGCTTGGGTGAAAAACTGGCACCCTCAATTCAACGAGCAGCGCGGGTGAAAGATGGAACCGTATAGGAGAGCATAATGGCACCCTCACTGTTCACTATTGCAGATCCCCCCTGTGCTGTGTGCGTTTTTGTTTTTCAATTGTGTTTACTTTTATTTATTGCTTTTATTCACAAAGTCTTGGTACATTTTCACCTTGAATTCCGATTTGAAAATGATCGAAACTTGTAATTTAAGGCATTTTCTCACAGTTCAGACTTTCCAACATATTTTAAAAGAATTCGTGACTTGAATTAAACTCAGTAGTTTTAAAATGCTATTGACATTTACTGCAGCATTATCTGTACCGAAAATGAAGAGGGAAGGTATTTTATGGATCCCTTTCAAAAACAATCAAAAATATTCAGTTGTATCATTCTATCAATAAAAAATTGAATCGCTTCATTAACTTATAAAATTTTAATCAAGGGTAACATATTAATAGGTATGTATAGTTCGACATTTAAATATCTTTATGGAATAAAAGATATGGGGTATTTGAAAAGCAGTGTTTGTTAAACGTCAAGTTTCTCGACAGATTAAAAATCGAAATATATTTTAAGGATCAATTCAACTGATGGAACAAAAAAAGTAAGCTCTGGCAATAACGAACTCAGCATTTGTTATCAATAACGCCAACGAAAGATATTAGCGACAGCACGAAATGCATGGCATTAAAATAGCATATACATATACGTATGATAAAAACAAATAAGAAAGAAAGAAAGAGTCATTCAGAGTTTCTTTTTTTTTCCTTCCCTTCGCGTTCTGCTGCTTGTTTGTATCTACACGGCAAAAGAGATTCGCTGCACAGAGATAAATTTCCGTTCGTACACTTTGAAATGATTGTACAAATATGTTGGAAATTCTTAGAACTATTATCAAATGCATGTACTTACGTGAGAATTCGAAGACTAATATGAAGAATTAATCCATTTTTGTAATAAACTCAAGGTGAAATCCAAGACTGTGAAAACACTGTACCGAAAATTCTGTCGTGTCGACGTAAACAAGATGTCCGCCATTCAAATGGTTGATGATGATGATGAGACCTCGCGCAGGCGCATTCTGTCAAAGGTGCCTTTTGGTACGGCGAGATGTCTCACTGAGCATGCGCAAGCTTTATTCACCCCAAAGGGTGCCGATGGGAGGCTTTTTAGTGCGGTAAGAGCTTTTCAAATTCGCTGTGGCACCCCGTGGCACCTTGCTTTCACCCAAACTTTCTTATTGGCACCCCTGCGTCACCCGTAGTTTTTACAGTGTAATATTCTTAATTCTTAAACACATTAACTGATTTCTATAAAGAATAAAAAATGTTCTAATTAATGTATGCATTAAAAAAAATTCTAATGTTGATCTTACGTTTTGACACATTTATAAGATTTAAAACTCAGCTGAAAATATTTATGAAGCTAATGACGATAAATTTTCTCTACTATTAATAAAGCTGAAGATGGGTCTGTCCGTCTGTCCTTCTATCTGTTACGCGCGTAGCGCCAAAACCGTTCGGTCGATTTTTTTGAAATTTGGCACAAAATTAGTTCGTAGCACGAGGTTATGCACTACGAAGCGATTTTTCGAAAATTCTATTTCGTTCTTTTTCTATTCTAATTCTTAGCGAAAATTCGATAAAATAGCAAAGAAGTATTTCATACACATTTTCAAGTCTTATGTCATTCGAAAGCTTGAAATTTTCTGCTAAAAATGATGTCAGTTTGAAGTTTCTACGAGCATTGGAAGAGCTGTAATAATTGTTCTTAGAATCCCGGAAATTCAAGGCTTACCTTCAGCAAAGCAAGCCAAACGATTCCAAAATTGAATCGGCAGTTTGAAGAAGGGAACGAAGACCAAAATTTCAAAATTGGGTTTTTTCGTGATTGTATATCTCCTACTGTGGATACACATGTTAGTGAGAAGAAAAGAACAAAAATCAACCTCCAACATTGATTGACGCAGCCAGGGTCGGACTGGGACTGAAATTCGGCGCGGGCCTCCAAAGAAAACCGGCGCCTCTCCAATTACATTAATTAAAATTTATATTCTTTATTAATTAATTATTTAATTAATTTCAAGAAACATAATTAATTATTTAATTAATTTCAAGAAACATAATTAATTATTTAATTAATTTCAAGAAACATAATTAATTATTTAATCAATTTCAAGAAACATAATTAATTATTAAAACACGTCATGATTGAAAAATTAACTGTATTATTAATTGCATGGACTAATCAATTCGTTATTAAGAATAAATAATCTAAAAATTTACGAAAATATTAAGCTAATATATTTTTAAATCAATAAATAGCATTATTTAAAAAAATATTTCTTAAAAATAATTAATTTTTGCTTTGACACAATGGCATGATGACATGGAATGAAAAAGGAAACTCAAACGTTTCATTTCTCTCGATGAAACAAACGTATTCCAGTTATCTCATAAAGCCGTGTTTATCTCTGATAGAAATAGTTGGTTTATTGCGCTATTCACATCGGCACATAAGCAAAAATTATATGCGTATTTCAGTTTGAAGGGGAGGTGTGGCCCACTTACCCCAGTGACCCACTAACTCGAACCAACCCAAAATTTTAAAAAGTGTTTGAGATAAAAAACATATAATATGAGATAATTACACACATTTTGGGATAGTTTTAATTACTTTGAATATCTTGATTTATTTGATTTTTGCCACATTATTTTGATGAGCTATGAAATAAATTAATAAATTATGAAACTGCAAACAAATACTGTTTTATTCTAAATTTTATTCATATTACACTGTTTCAGTGCGAAGGGTTTGGTGATAAATCCCTGCTTTGCTTACGATGTGGAAAATTGAGAATAACATTTCCGTAATTGAAAAAGTAAAAAAAAAATGATTTGTCTAAAACAACTTTCACAGAGGAAGAAAATATAGTTTTAAATGAAAAATGAAGGAGTTTTGAAGGATTTAGTTCCAAAAAGCATGAGTTTGAAGGGCCCTTCAAAAAAAAAAAAAAACTTAAATGAAGGAGTGCTGGAGGAGTTTTGCCGGATTGTACGAGCCCTGACGCAATTAAAATTATCACTTTAGTAACGCAACAAACATGGAGAAGGTCAAGATAAAATCTGGCATAGAGAGGGGAAGAACATCCCCCAGAGACCTTGCATACAACATTATTGGCAACTCTAAGAGTTCTTTGCAAAACACTCTTCTGGACGGTAATTCTGGCTGTGGGTAACATAAACGGAAGTAATCTATCTATTTGACGATTTTCGTCATAATACTGGAAACATTCAGGTCTCAAACATTGAGATTTTTGACGGAGGACTGGTATTCCCCGTTCCCCCCTCCCCCAGACATCTGGGTATTCTACATAGAAGAAATAAATGAAAATAACTGTAAATGATATTCTGGCTTTGATTTTCGTGTTGATTTCGGAAAATTTCGGGTTTGAAAGAGCAAGTGTCCAGCAAGTTGGGATTGGAAGAGGCGGCTTGAGACCAACCCCCAACACCAGGGGGGGGAGGGGGCTGATATAGGAATAATTTCTGGGAGGGGGCAATGAATAAAAAGTGGTTCTCCCCACGGGTGGTTACAAGAATGAATTCATGAGGAGATGAGTTAAAAGTGGTTCTCCTCTTAAAAATTTTGCTTAAACATGTTTATGTGACACATTTTGTCAGTCTTTGTGAGCGTTCTTAAGTGCTAAAGAGCTCTTAATTTTGGTTAGGACGAAGAAAAGTACTGCTCTTGATAAGCGAACCGGCGTAATATTTACTCTGTTTTTAGCGCCAACTATCTAGAAATATTTTAGCGAGGATATGATAATTCAGGATAATTTTTAAATTTTGATAGTCAAATTATGATTTTGTTGAAAGTAAAAAAAAAATGTTTCAATAAAATAATAAAGTTCTTGTTATTGACGTTTTAAACATTAAGTGAGAGCCACTAACATTTGGTGCAATATTTTTTTAATAGTTATTTTTATTACTATTAAACTTATAGCTATATAACTTACTTTTATTTTAATGTTTTGTGCAGTTTTAGTACATGTGGGGCAAAGTGAAATAATTCAGTTTATTTGCAATCCAATAAGTTATTAAACCACTTACTTAATCATGTTTGGTACTTACTTCAGTTACATTTCTTCCATAAGTAATTCACTTTTTCATTCTTTTATATAACCCATGGTTCTCAACCTTTTTACAGCTACCGCCCCTTTAGGATTGAAAATTGTTTCCACGCCCCCTTTGAAAACGGGTTTAAAACTGAAAGGGGGACATAGGCGGACTTAGGTCGAAGTTTCTGGGGGTGCAAAAGCACCATGTATCTGGGGAGGAGAGGCATTACCAGGACAACAAGGCAGTGGCAAAACCAGAAAGCTTTTCTTGGAGGGGGGGGGGATGCACTTTTTCAAATAATCGGATAAGGGTGTCCGGGGGTTCTCTCCCAGAAAATTTTTAATATCGTAATCCCGAAAGCAATGTTTTAGACGATCTCTGGTTAGGAAAAATGGAATTTCACTGGGATATCCCCGAAGAAATTGAAGTTCCAAAAACTAAATATTAGACAAATTTTGACGATGTTAAGGGAAAAGGAGTTCTGGGTCTGTCTTTTGGAAACATCTCGAAATAGAAGTCCTAAAATACAAAGTTTTACAGCAATATTCAGTGACTTTAGGGGAGAGGCTCAAAGGTCTTGAATTTTTCGAAATTATATTCTTTTTTCTTTCTTTTTTAGATTTTATTCGGAAGCGTTCGCTCGCTTTACTTTAAGAGGATGGTGTGGTAAGGTCTCATCTAATTGTTGTTTTTAAAGTTTTTGATGGTCTTGGATATTAGAGAAAATATGTAATGAAACTTTTGAATGAACATTTTTCTAAATTTAAGTCCTCTAAACGCAATGTTGAGCATATTCAGTAACATTAGGAGCTCGGCAATTCCAGTATTATCCCGCATTAGCCGGCATGCCGGAAAGAAGTGAGGTTGACCACCATGCAGAAAAATTCGAATTTTCCGGCATGCCAGATAATTCAAGGTTTATTTTCTAACAAAACAAAAATGAATTTCCCTGTTCAGCTTCAACCACAAAGTAAGCAAGAAATAAATAAATAATTTCCCCACATAACTTGTTTTTCAAGAGCAAACCAATAAATTTTTCAGGTCTCCGAGATGAGAAGAGTCGTTTTAGTTTGTTGGTGCATTATCTTGTTTTTGTTAATTAATATTTTTATGGAAATTAAACCGTTTATTTTTACTAATAAAATTATCTATATGTTACAAAAAATTATTTGGTAACAATAATTCAGTTTTGGTAAAACGTGTTGAAACGACTTCTGTATTTAGCACAGCAGTATTCAATTTATATTATTTTTTGAGTTGAATATTGCAATTTGTTATAGAATTAAATTTTTTTTCGAACCTAGATTTTTCCGAAATGCCTCCAAAGAACCAGGTAAGGATAATAGAAAATCTGGTGACCCTCGAACTTTGCGCCGTGCCGGCAAATGTGGGGCAATACCGGTCTTAACATTTGAAAATCCAGAAAAGTCTAAAACGATTATCGAAAGCAATGGTAAATCCAGTTTCTGGTTTTGAAGAGAGGTTTCGGGAAGTTAACTACGGGGAAAATTTTTGAAGTAGTAGTTTTGAAAATAGCAGTTTTAGAGTTTTTGGTGATATTAGGGGAATAAAGATACGGGGGGGGGGGGGCTGCGAGGCAGTTTTTAGAAATTCAAGTTTTATAAATGTGATTATAATCCACATAGTTTGGGTAAGGGATGAGGCTCAGGGATTGTCCCCTATTTATTTTCAAAAATACATAGAAGCAGGGCCGGATTAAAGTCTATTTACGCCCTAGGCCAAACTTAGAAACTACGCCCCACCTCACACATCTGAACCCTATCAAAATCGAATCTCCCCCTCCCCCCATTTGATGAAAACTGATTTATGATTTTGTTTTTTTCTTTCTTTCCTCCTTTTTTTCGTATTCCTCTGTCAATGCTCGAAAAAAAAGGTCCAAAGGTGGTTCCTCGGGAATTTGTCGAAATTGAAGCTTTCAAAATGCAATTTTGTGCCATTTATCGGAAAGTAATGGTACAACTCGCAGCAGGGCAATTCAACGCGCAATTTTAAAGATTATTGATTTTTTTAATTTATTGATGTTTATGATTTTTTTATTATTTATGAAGCAAAATTCTAAGTGTTGTTACATTCAAAGCAAAACATACGTTGTAGAAACGATCTTTTCTCCTGGATTATTGCAATTTTTAAGCTGAATTTAATGGTATAATAATCCAGTTGAAAAGCCCGATATCACAACGTATAATTTTCTTTGAATGTTACAAAATATATACTGTTTTGCCCTAAAAATGTCAGTCGCTTACCCGCCCCTCCGGGTAAGTTTTCGAAATTGAAGTCCTACATAAGCAAGTGTGAGTCAGCTTTGATAATGTTTGATAAAGGAATGGGTTTGAAGACTCCTCCTCACCGGCGGAGCTCTCCCGAGATCCTAAAATACAATTTTAGACGATTGGATTCAGTAATTCGCTTGGGTAAATGTGTCGGAATTGAAGTAATGAAAACAATTAGACGATTTGAATAGTGTTAGATGAGGACTGAATGCCGGAAACGGGGGGCTCTTTGGGAATATTTATTAAAATTGAAACCCAAAACACGAGATTTTAGACAATTTTTAATGAGGTAAGAGAGGCCTGAGGTCAGGGTTACTTCCCGAAAAAGTTTTCGATCTTGCGGTCTGAAAACGAAATTTTAGATGATTTGTTATGGTGTGGAGGTAGAGCGTTTGAAAGCTTTCCATGGAGAAAAAATTTCGAAATATGCATTTGTAAAAATTCTAATGTATCTAACAGTGCTGGGAGTTGAGAACTCTCCTCTTACTATAAATTTTTGAAATTTTAGGAGCGTTTCAAATGTTGGGAGGGGTCGAGGTAAGGACCCTCCTTGACAGATCTGTTAAAATTAGATAAATGAAAGTGTCGAAAATCTTCGATGATGTAAGGAGAAAAAATTGGTTTCTGGACTCTCCTCAGAAAATTTTCGACATTTACGTCCTAAATGCGAGGTTGAATATCACTTTTGATGTTATGGGAAAGGATGGGGTTCGTTGAGTCTCACTCGGAAACTTTTTAAAATGGACGTTTCATAAAAAGCAAAATTAGATAATGTTTGAAGGTGGAAATTGAAGCGGATTCAGGGGATATCCCATGGAATGTGTCTGAAATTAAAACTATTAAAACACAATTTTAGTCTGCTTTGGTGATATGAATTTAAGGGATTAGGCTTGGAAACGCTCCCTTCCCTTATTTCACTACGTCACTAAACTTTTATTTATTCTTGAAAATATGTTGTAAAACATCTTGTCTCACGCTTTCTTTTTCAAAAACAGGTTTTTTTTTTTTTTTCATTTTTCCATAATGAAATTGAAAAACAAACGTCTGTGGCCTCAGAGAAAAAAAGAATAATAATGCTTTGGGCTGAGGAGATAATTAGCAATGATAGCTTAAAGTAATTTTTAATTTATTTTATTTAACTTTAAAAAACATGGCTCTTGAATTTCTTGATACTTTTGTTTACATTCATTTTCTACATTAGAAAGATTAGAATGTTGATGCTCCTTTCCTCACAATTGTTTTATCCCTCTCTATAATTGTTCCATTTAAAACATATTTCAAGGCATGTCCTGATTTTTATCCACTTTGTTTTGACATTTATTAAAATGTTTTGAAAAATAATATGTTGAAAGTGAACCCCAATAACTGATATAATAATAAATAAAATATATAAAATTGTGCATTAGAAATTATTTATTAGGAACTTGTTATACGATGCATGTGTCTGTTGAGAACTAAAGCAGTCTATGGTAAATGTTTTTTGTACAAAATAAGCAATATTTGTAGCAGAGGAGCTCGGACGTGAGGTCATTGCTAACTTCCAAAATTTTCTTATTCTGCAAATGATGCGTCAGTTTGGTAAATTCGGAAGCAAATTTGTAATAAATTTTTATAAGGGTGTCTAATGTCTCTTTTCGTTAAATGTTGGAACTTGTGTAGGCTCTTATTGTGTCATTCGGCAAAATTTGAAGTTTCTTTCGGTAAATTGATTAATATGCCCCACTTCCAAAAACTTAAACTTCGTACGTCCCTGTGAGATGACTTTCTAAAAAAATATAAATTAATAAATTATTAATTGCAAAGCAAACTTACTAATATGATTTAAAGACATCAAGAGAAACATTATTTCGTAAATAAGTTTTATAATAGACCATTTTCTACACCTTGGCTGTTACTAATTTTCCTGTGTGCTACATTTTCAAGAAATGATTGCTCAAATCGAAGGTATTGAAAAGTATTTGCTTTGACCAGAATTATTTCGACTCAAGCTTTACGCCCCCTACCTTTAAATTTTTTTCTCCTGCTCAGGGGGCAGGTTGCAATCTGTTCTAATTGACCATTTTTCTTCATATACTAGCGTGCCGCGTTCTTTTTTTTCCTTTCTTTCTTCCTTTCTTTTTTGTTTATTTATTTATTTTATCAACGAACTATGAATAATTTTTTTCCTCCTCAATATGCGCCCTTTCCAGCTTGCGCCCCTAGGCCAGGGCCTAGGATGGCCTAATGGGTAATCCGGGCCTGAATAGAAGTATGTCCCCCTCCTCCACCTCCTTAATTTTTCGAAATTGAGGTTCCAAAGAAGCAATGGTAGGCAATTTTTGATGCTGTTATCGGAAGCGGATTCTGCGGCTCTCCCCTAGAAATTTTTCGACATTGAAAACCTAAAAACGAAGTTCTTATGCAATTCGCCATGGAATTAGATCAGAGAGTTGAGAATGTGTTTCTAATCGTAATATTATTTACCCAGAAGTAAGGAGGTACGGTGGTTTCTCCCCCGGATATTTTTTGGAATTTGTGGTCTTAAAAATGCATTTTAAACGATCTTTGGTAATGTTATGGGAGAATAGGTTCGAGTGCGCTCATCCGTCCATTTTTCGATATCGAAACGTTAAAAACTCCATTATTAACTCTGATTGTGCTATGGAAAGAGGGGATCTGGGATTTTTTCGAAATTGTATTGCTAAAAACGCAATTTTAGACTATCTTTGCAGATAATACGTAGATTAGAGATTCGAGTTCCCTCTTTTCAGAAAATTATCTCTGAAAAATGCATTCTAAACAATTTTTGGCCATGGTAGTAGTTGAAGAGGTTCAGAGGCGCTTCTCTGGATATTTTTGGATATTGAAATTTAAAAACACAAGTATAGATTATATCTAATTGTTTTAGGGAAAGGGAGGTCCGGAATTCTCCCCTGGAACTGTTTTTGAAAATGTAACTTTAAAAACGCAGTTTTAGACTATCTGCGTACAAGCACGTATCCAGAACTTTGTTTAGGGGGGGGGTCCAAGGTCACGAAAGATAAATCAGAAGTATTAATTGTTTTTTACATTAGCACTAATTAAATTAAAACTATAATAATTATTAATATATAATGTGAAACAAAATATAATTAATTAAAATTGATAATGAAATTAAGTATAATTAATTTTAAAAAATGCGGTAGTAAATTAATTTTTGGCAATTAATAACAGTCATCCATACGAAAATTCTAAATGTGAAGAAAAAAAAATTCATCATATCTCATTTCATTCGCTGAAACATTTATGTTTATGCTTCGAAAAAGAGTGGTATATAATTAATTCGAAGAAAAATTTCACAATAAAAGAAAATCAGAAGACAAATACTTTTTCAGGAATTAGGAAAAATGTTGCTAATACTTCAACAAAATATTAAACTTAGTAATATATTTAAAAAAAAATGTATATATTTATGTTCATTTTGTTGCCACCCCCCCCCCTCCCGCCTTCCCAACTAACTACTATCTATAGAATCGAATGCACAGCGGTATGAATTCTATTATAATGTAAATCTAAACCTTTGTTCGATTTTAACAACACTTCATACAAAATTCAACTACGCTCTGGACGATAATATTTGCAAGGTTTTACTTTCAAACATTGAATTAATTTTCTTTTTTTAAGTTTATAAAATTCTTTCGACAATACGAAATAGAATCTCCAAACTTACCCATTTTCTAATTTTTTCATTTAAAAGCTTGAACAAACACAGTTTAATTGGAGAAATTATTCACCACTTGCGAAGCAGAATCCGAAATTTCGAAAAAAACGGTGGGAGAAAAAAGACGGCTTATATAATAATATATAGATATAATTGATTATGCCCGCTAATTAAAATCGTAAAATTATGTAAATTAGTCGAGCACAAGGCCTAAAAAATTACGAATTTATCGATATCTCGTTCGATGATCATTTCACTGGCGTTCGGGAACAGTTATACTGACTTACATACATAAATAGATATAATCTACGTACATGGTTTTTTAGTAATATAAAACCGTCAAATTTTTTAAAAAAATCTGTAAATTTTCTGCACAGGTTTAACTTAGTAGATCTAATTTTCCCGTAAATGACGCTGATTTGACTCAAACTCGGCATTTTCGCAGGAAAATTTGATTATTTAACAAATTTCTACACGAAATCTGCAGAAATTTTACAGATTTCTGTGAAATGTCTTCATTAATTTGAAGATACTGCAGAAAATTTGCACTTTCATTTGGAGGTTCTCGTGTTCTGAATTGACTTGGAAGTTAAAAACTTTTCAATTAATGGGAACTTAAAGGAAAAAAGCACCTTCTGTCTTGGTTATGGTTGATTGAGATAAGTGATGAAAACTGTGATAAAAGACATCCGGTTTGGGGGGGGTCCGGACCCCCTGGACCCCCCCTTAAATACGTCCTTGTCTGCGTAGATGTTAGGAGAGTGGAGATTTAGGGCCCACCCTTGAACTTTTTCAAAATTGAAGGGTCATCTTTGATAATTTTAAGAGGACAGACAAATATTCGAAAAGCGTTATTTCAGTTGACTTTCAATGATGTTAGGGCAGAAATTTTTAAGAACTCTCCGTCGGAAACAAAAGTTTAAGCCCTTTAGAACGAAATATAGGACGATCTTAAACGTTGTTGACAAAAGACAGAGAGGGGAAGGGAGGCGCCTCCTTTTTTAATGAGAGATATGTTTATTCAAGCTGAAGCAGCAAAATAAATAAATAAAAAAAGAGTTATACTCCCACATCTCACATTTTATGCTCACGTTACAGTATTCAAAATTCATGCATTTGATCAATAACAATGCAAAAGCTTAATTTAGTGCTTGAAGAAAAATTAATGTTTTTCATCCTGCTTTATCACGTCATAATTTTTACTTTTGATAAAAACAAATAATTAAAAACGATTAAATATAAGTTTTCAGGGAGAAGACTGTCTAAAAAGTTCTGACTTCTTAATATGCAGTGTAATATGCCAGGAAAAAAATTCCCTTTATAATTATTCATCTAGCATTTTGATCTTCAACAATATGTGAGAGATCTTTCTAATATTTTTTTTTATTTAATTAATTTTTATTATTGTTTCTTACCCTCTCCTTCATAAAAGCATTTGTTTTGCTTCAATTGTGCCTATGCTAAGAACGATGCTTTCACCTAATTTTGAAAGTTCCATTTTGAAATTTATATTTCTCAGTTAAAAATTAGGTTTGAAAATTTCAATCAAAAATAATTTGTATGAATAGTAACTTGCTTTTTTTAATGATAATTCAGTTCTTTTTACAAATTTTCATGGAAATGCAGCGATAAAATATTTTGTCGGTCCCATTTTAGTTATCTAAATCGGAATTTAGTTATCTAAATAATACTCAACTAAACAAGCATTATTATTTCATCACTTAAAAGATAAAACAGAATATTTTGCACGTAAACTGTTTCTTAGTTATTTGAAAATATAATTCTAACTTAGAATAAAAATATTTCGTTTATCAACATTGCTAATATTGAACGTTTTCTTTGCAACTCAAATTTCATAAAAATGTATATCAATTAGTAACTGCAAAAATAAGAAAAATTAGTAAGCAAACACGAAAATACAGGTAATTTTCTCTTGTTGTGTATTATTTAACTTGCTCAAAAATTTAAATTACTTCAATCAAAAAATAAGGATCTTAATACTGATTAGTATATGCTCATCGAAAATATTCCAATCAAATATCTTGTAATGTTCATTGTAAATAAATAAATACGAATAAGCATTTCAGCTAAAAATCAGTTTAGTATAAAACTCTATATAAAGTCTACATATGTTAGGGGAGTATCATTAAAGGGCACACAAGGACGGATACAAGGGAGGGGCGATGGAGGCGATCGCCCCCTTTTTTGAGGACCTCTCCACCGGTAGTTTTTCTCTCGCGATGCTGAAACTCAAAAAAAAAACTTTTTAGACAAGATTTAAATGTTGGGGGAAGAAGGTTTGGGCCTCTCCCCAGAAATATTTCGGAATTCAAGTCCGAAATTTTTGTGATTAATATTTGTGAACCAGTATCTCTTCTCTATCTCTTCTCTCTCTTCTCTTCTCTACTAATAATAAAGCTGAAGGTGGTTCTGTCTGTCCTTCTTCTTTCTTTCTTTCTTTCTGTCTGTCTGTCTGTTACGCGCGTAGCGCCAAAACCGTTCGGTCGATTTTCATGCCACTTGGCACAAAATTAGTTTGTAGCATGTAGTTTTGCACCTCGAAGCGATTTTTCGAACATTCCATTTCGTTCTTTTTCTATTCGAATTCTTAGAGGAAATTCGATAAAATAGGGAAGAAATATTCCATACACATTTTCAAGTCTTATGTCATTCGAAAGCTTGAAATTTTCTGCACAAAATGACGTTTTTTCGAAGTTTCTGCGATCATCAGGAGAGCTGTAACAATTGTTTTTAGAATCCCGAAATTCAAGGCTTACCTTCAGTAAAGCAAGCCAAACGATTCTAAAATGGCTTTGCTCGCGAATAAAATTTGTTTGAAAATAGAGATGAAATGAATTATTTTATCAACGGAAATCAACTTTTCATGTTGTTACCATGGTTACGTTTTTATTTCGTTCTTTTTCCCTTAATAATTTTAAAAATGTATTTGTTTTTGTAACAATCCAAATGGCTTGAGTGAACGAATTTAGCTTTTAATTTATCGTTTGCTGGTTGATCTTTGTCGATGTTTATTGTTTTTACTAGCTGCCAGGGCAGCTAGATTAGCTTCCTGCGGCATGTTGATGCATAACGTCCCCCCTCTCTAACTTTTACCTCATTCTGAAGTTATATTATTTGATATAATTTAATGTTCATTCGATTTCAAGACATACCACGCACGTGGCCCGGCGTTGCACGGGCACTTCGTGCCCTGAAAGTAGTGAGAAAAAAATTTAAAGAAACTACTCCCCGCCAAGGCGGCTCGCTTACAGGCGCTTCACGCCTTTACTTTTTTCCTATATAAAAAAAATCATTCGAATTATTGAGATGCTTCACGCCTTCAAGATGGTGAGGAAAGTTTCTACATAAGTATTAAAAAGCGTTCGCTCGCTTTACTTTAAGAGGATGGTGTGGTAAGGTCTCATCTAATTGTTGTTTTTAAAGTTTTTGATGGTCTTGGATATTAGAGAAAATATGTAATGAAACTTTTGAATGAACATTTTTCTAAATTTAAGTCCTCTAAACGCAATGTTGAGCATATTCAGTAACATTAGGAGCTCGGCAATTCCAGTATTATCCCGCATTAGCCGGCATGCCGGAAAGAAGTGAGGTTGACCACCATGCAGAAAAATTCGAATTTTCCGGCATGTCAGATAATTCAAGGTTTATTTTCTAACAAAACAAAAATGAATTTCCCTGTTCAGCTTCAACCACAAAGTAAGCAAGAAATAAATAAATAATTTCCCCACATAACTTGTTTTTCAAGAGCAAACCAATAAATTTTTCAGGTCTCCGAGATGAGAAGAGTCGTTTTAGTTTGTTGGTGCATTATCTTGTTTTTGTTAATTAATATTTTTATGGAAATTAAACCGTTTATTTTTACTAATAAAATTATCTATATGTTACAAAAAATTATTTGGTAACAATAATTCAGTTTTGGTAAAACGTGTTGAAACGACTTCTGTATTTAGCACAGCAGTATTCAATTTATATTATTTTTTGAGTTGAATATTGCAATTTGTTATAGAATTAAATTTTTTTTCGAACCTAGATTTTTCCGAAATGCCTCCAAAGAACCAGGTAAGGATAATAGAAAATCTGGTGACCCTCGAACTTTGCGCCGTGCCGGCAAATGTGGGGCAATACCGGTCTTAACATTTGAAAATTCAGAAAAGTCTAAAACGATTATCGAAAGCAATGGTAAATCCAGTTTCTGGTTTTGAAGAGAGGTTTCGGGAAGTTAACTACGGGGAAAATTTTTGAAGTAGTAGTTTTGAAAATAGCAGTTTTAGAGTTTTTGGTGATATTAGGGGAATAAAGATACGGGGGGGGGGGGGGGCTGCGAGGCAGTTTTTAGAAATTCAAGTTTTATAAATGTGATTATAATCCACATAGTTTGGGTAAGGGATGAGGCTCAGGGATTGTCCCCTATTTATTTTCAAAAATACATAGAAGCAGGGCCGGATTAAAGTCTATTTACGCCCTAGGCCAAACTTAGAAACTACGCCCCACCTCACACATCTGAACCCTATCAAAATCGAATCTCCCCTCCCCCCATTTGATGAAAACTGATTTATGATTTTGTTTTTTTCTTTCTTTCCTCCTTTTTTTCGTATTCCTCTGTCAATGCTCGAAAAAAAAGGTCCAAAGGTGGTTCCTCGGGAATTTGTCGAAATTGAAGCTTTCAAAATGCAATTTTGTGCCATTTATCGGAAAGTAATGGTACAACTCGCAGCAGGGCAATTCAACGCGCAATTTTAAAGATTATTGATTTTTTTAATTTATTGATGTTTATGATTTTTTTATTATTTATGAAGCAAAATTCTAAGTGTTGTTACATTCAAAGCAAAACATACGTTGTAGAAACGATCTTTTCTCCTGGATTATTGCAATTTTTAAGCTGAATTTAATGGTATAATAATCCAGTTGAAAAGCCCGATATCACAACGTATAATTTTCTTTGAATGTTACAAAATATATACTGTTTTGCCCTAAAAATGTCAGTCGCTTACCCGCCCCTCCGGGTAAGTTTTCGAAATTGAAGTCCTACATAAGCAAGTGTGAGTCAGCTTTGATAATGTTTGATAAAGGAATGGGTTTGAAGACTCCTCCTCACCGGCGGAGCTCTCCCGAGATCCTAAAATACAATTTTAGACGATTGGATTCAGTAATTCGCTTGGGTAAATGTGTCGGAATTGAAGTAATGAAAACAATTAGACGATTTGAATAGTGTTAGATGAGGACTGAATGCCGGAAACGGGGGGCTCTTTGGGAATATTTATTAAAATTGAAACCCAAAACACGAGATTTTAGACAATTTTTAATGAGGTAAGAGAGGCCTGAGGTCAGGGTTACTTCCCGAAAAAGTTTTCGATCTTGCGGTCTGAAAACGAAATTTTAGATGATTTGTTATGGTGTGGAGGTAGAGCGTTTGAAAGCTTTCCATGGAGAAAAAATTTCGAAATATGCATTTGTAAAAATTCTAATGTATCTAACAGTGCTGGGAGTTGAGAACTCTCCTCTTACTATAAATTTTTGAAATTTTAGGAGCGTTTCAAATGTTGGGAGGGGTCGAGGTAAGGACCCTCCTTGACAGATCTGTTAAAATTAGATAAATGAAAGTGTCGAAAATCTTCGATGATGTAAGGAGAAAAAATTGGTTTCTGGACTCTCCTCAGAAAATTTTCGACATTTACGTCCTAAATGCGAGGTTGAATATCACTTTTGATGTTATGGGTAAGGATGGGGTTCGTTGAGTCTCACTCGGAAACTTTTTAAAATGGACGTTTCATAAAAAGCAAAATTAGATAATGTTTGAAGGTGGAAATTGAAGCGGATTCAGGGGATATCCCATGGAATGTGTCTGAAATTAAAACTATTAAAACACAATTTTAGTCTGCTTTGGTGATGTGAATTTAAGGGATTAGGCTTGGAAACGCTCCCTTCCCTTATTTCACTACGTCACTAAACTTTTATTTATTCTTGAAAATATGTTGTAAAACATCTTGTCTCACGCTTTCTTTTTCAAAAAACAGGTTTTTTTTTTCATTTTTCCATAATGAAATTGAAAAACAAACGTCTGTGGCCTCAGAGAAAAAAAGAATAATAATGCTTTGGGCTGAGGAGATAATTAGCAATGATAGCTTAAAGTAATTTTTAATTTATTTTATTTAACTTTAAAAAACATGGCTCTTGAATTTCTTGATACTTTTGTTTACATTCATTTTCTACATTAGAAAGATTAGAATGTTGATGCTCCTTTCCTCACAATTGTTTTATCCCTCTCTATAATTGTTCCATTTAAAACATATTTCAAGGCATGTCCTGATTTTTATCCACTTTGTTTTGACATTTATTAAAATATTTTGAAAAATAATATGTTGAAAGTGAACCCCAATAACTGATATAATAATAAATAAAATATATAAAATTGTGCATTAGAAATTATTTATTAGGAACTTGTTATACGATGCATGTGTCTGTTGAGAACTAAAGCAGTCTATGGTAAATGTTTTTTGTACAAAATAAGCAATATTTGTAGCAGAGGAGCTCGGACGTGAGGTCATTGCTAACTTCCAAAATTTTCTTATTCTGCAAATGATGCGTCAGTTTGGTAAATTCGGAAGCAAATTTGTAATAAATTTTTATAAGGGTGTCTAATGTCTCTTTTCGTTAAATGTTGGAACTTGTGTAGGCTCTTATTGTGTCATTCGGCAAAATTTGAAGTTTCTTTCGGTAAATTGATTAATATGCCCCACTTCCAAAAACTTAAACTTCGTACGTCCCTGTGAGATGACTTTCTAAAAAAATATAAATTAATAAATTATTAATTGCAAAGCAAACTTACTAATATGATTTAAAGACATCAAGAGAAACATTATTTCGTAAATAAGTTTTATAATAGACCATTTTCTACACCTTGGCTGTTACTAATTTTCCTGTGTGCTACATTTTCAAGAAATGATTGCTCAAATCGAAGGTATTGAAAAGTATTTGCTTTGACCAGAATTATTTCGACTCAAGCTTTACGCCCCCTACCTTTAAATTTTTTTCTCCTGCTCAGGGGGCAGGTTGCAATCTGTTCTAATTGACCATTTTTCTTCATATACTAGCGTGCCGCGTTCTTTTTTTTCCTTTCTTTCTTCCTTTCTTTTTTGTTTATTTATTTATTTTATCAACGAACTATGAATAATTTTTTTCCTCCTCAATATGCGCCCTTTCCAGCTTGCGCCCCTAGGCCAGGGCCTAGGATGGCCTAATGGGTAATCCGGGCCTGAATAGAAGTATGTCCCCCTCCTCCACCTCCTTAATTTTTCGAAATTGAGGTTCCAAAGACGCAATGGTAGGCAATTTTTGATGCTGTTATCGGAAGCGGATTCTGCGGCTCTCCCCTAGAAATTTTTCGACATTGAAAACCTAAAAACGAAGTTCTTATGCAATTCGCTATGGAATTAGGAGAAGGATTTCAAACGCTGATGTCTCAAAAGTTCGTCCCCGGAATTTTTTTGAAACTGTAGTTTTGAAAACGATGTTCGATGATATTAGAGAAAGAGAGAGAGGGGGGGGGGGGTGAAAGCACTTGTCCGAATATTTTCAGAAATAGAAGTCTTAAACATGTAAGTGTAATACCATATTTGGTAGAAGTAGGGTCACGACAGTTTTTCAAGATTTAAGCTCCAAAAACACTATTTTAAACGACTTTCGATGTTTGGAGGATCTTCCCTGGAAATTTTACGAAATTGAAGCCCAGAAAACGAAATCGGAGATGCTTCATAATAATTAATCGTGGGAGAGGGCTTCGCAGAAGTAACGTTTTAAAAACTTTATTTTCAGATAAAATAGAAAAAAGGAGGACATATACAAAAATGGAGTGGTCGAAGGGGTGGGGTCACACAATTAGCTGACTAATAATCTGAAGCTGTTGAAAAATTTAAATTCCGAAACTTAAATTTTTCCGAATTTTTCGAAACTTTTTTTTTAAAGAAAGATTTTCACCAAGCATTATTTGTTTGTTTCTCAAAACCTCTACGTTTTCCCAAGACGCGTTCTTGTCTTCTCTTCAACAATAAAGAATGTTTTTAGAAAAACATCAACTCAACATTTTGGGGGAGCACGAGTCCTGTGCCCCTCCTCTGATTGCGCCACTGCAACTAGGGGTGCGATGATCCCCCTTTTAAAATTTTTGAACATTTATTTCGAAAATGCCGGATTTTAGCTGATTTCAGAGCAGATTTTATTGATAAAGGTCATTTCAATAGTCACGTTTTTTTTTTCCTTGGACATTATTTGCAATACTTTGTTTCAAAGTAGAAGAAATCGTAATGATACACCAATAAATACACAATTACAGAGTAACATTTATTCTACAATGCAGCACTGAAGGATAAATAATTTGAGAAATGTCTTTGTTTGCATGTAATTATTATTATTATTATTTTTTTTTCAAATAGATAAAAATACTTAATATGAGCTCAGCCATATATGTCTCGCACTGCCGATGCGTACTGATATCCTGGGTTTGTTGTACTGTTTTGTTTCAAGTAAATTAGCTTGCATTATAGCCATGAAAAAATGCCTGTTTTTTCCCAAATGTTGGGGGTGCGGCGCACCCCCTGGCACCCCCGTAAGTCCGCCCATGAAGGGGGAGGGGAGGTAAAGCATGTTTCTGGACCGGTTTAACTATATAATTTTGCTCAAACAGATTGTTCCGAAAATGACTATAGAGCAGAAAAACTTATGCTTGATATTTTTTTTCTTTATATATTTATATATATAAATATATATATATATATATTTTTTTTTTACCGAGCATTTTTTGTTTCTCTGCTGAAAAGCTGTGTCAGAGTGAAAATCAAGTGCCTAGAATGGGACCATTAAATGAGGAAACATTTTTAAGGTAAACGGTTTGAAATAAAATGCACCGTCTTCAACATTTTATTTGAAAGCAAATTAATTTTGAAAAATACACTACGGTCAAATAGTTCCTTGACTAGTCCGATTCCAAACTAATGTTGCAGTCTTTTTCTTTCGACTTGAATTAGCTGACTTAACCATTATATTATACGATAATTTCTACGGCGACTCCACGTGACATTGTGCCTTTTTTGTTTTCATCGGAACGAAACTTTTGTTGACACATCAACTATAAAGAATGGGTAATTTCATTCATTTGAAATATAAAACATTTAAACATTAACAAAATACTATACAATTAACAAATTGTTAGTTATATTTTTTTGCAGTAATAATTTTTACTAGAATACATATTTTATATAATGTTATCATAAAAAAATATTAATTCATGTACAATATGTTCTATATTTTGAAGACGATTTAAATTATGCATTTTCTTCCATATTACTGGTCACTATTCACTAATACTTGACCCCCCTTACAAAAACTTCTGGATCCACCTATGTATGGGACAGGGGTGCCCACAGGGGGGGGGGATTATGGCGCAAGTTGCGCCATCAAAATTTTTGGGGGGGATTTTTAAAACTAATTTAATATTTATTTAATTCATTAATTTATTTTTTTAATTTAAATTATTTGCCAATTTTTTTAAATAAAAATTATTCATTTATTTTTTTAATCAAATTATTTTTTTATTTCGTTATTATAATTTTTTATTTATTTATTTCCTTTGTGTATTTTTTATTTATTTATTTCCTTTCCGTTGTGCCTGGAAGAGAACAAAAGTGATTCTATTTCGCGCATAATTAGCACTTTCAAAAAATTAATGATAAATAAAAAAAATTATAGTTATAATTTAAAAAAATAAATAAAAAATATTTAAAAAAATAAATAAATATTTAAATAAATAAATAATATTAAAAAAATACATTTAATAAAAAAGAGGGGTAAAAATAAAAAATAAAAAGCACAAGAGGGTTGTGAAAAATTTGGGGGGGGGGGGATTTGCGCCATTGAGCTTGGGGGGATGGGCACCCCTGTTGGGGGAGGGGGGGCACTTACAAATCTTGCTAGGGGCACCAATGCCTATGTACGCTAATGCTACTGCACTTTTGACATGATACTTTGAAGAATGGATTTAAACCATGCAATTTCAAAAAAAAAACACAATTGTGAAAAATATGACAGCTTGTGCACTTTTTTCTATCAAAAGTTTTTTTTTTCTGAAAATTTCCGTGAGTTTTGATATTTTTTAGACTTAATTCCCAAAATACTTCGTTCATTGTTTCATTTAGAAATCTCGAGAAAAAAATGACAGCTTGTGCACTTTTTCTATAAAAAGTTTTTTTTTTTCTGAAAATGTCCGTGAGTTTTGATATTTTTAGACTATTAATTCCCAAAATCCTTTGTCCATTGTTTCATTTATTTAGAAGAAAAAAACTAGCAAATATTTCTTAAGCTTCAGTGCTTACAATTGAGGACAAACACACAATACGTTTTTGGAAAATACAAACAAGTTTTGTGAAAATAACTAAAATAAAAAAAATACCATAGATAAATCAACGACAGAATACAGCGAACCGTATGCAAGAATAATCGTTATGACGAGTGGGATAAAATAATCCCACTCGAAACAGAGCATTGAATCAGCAAAAAAAAAAAAAAAAAAAAGAGCCCGCGCCGTTTCTACCCCCAGCAATTCCATAGCAACAGATTTAGTTTCGTTTTTCTGGAAACCCTTCGACTAGAGCCAATCGCTTGTGTCCTTGGCGAGAATTTAGTCTCGCCAAGGTCTGGGAGCAACTGGTTTACCGTGCGCTTTTTATGATACAATTATGGGAGCTAGTTTTTCTATCTATCTATCTATCCATCCGATGAGCCGTATGGCTCAAAAAGTAAAAGAGGACTGCGTACTCGCTTCTATTGCTTGGAGAAGATTTTAAGTTTGTTCTCTAGGCAGGGGCGGCCCTAGCGCCGGACATTCCGGACCCCTGTCCGGAGCGGCATATTTTAGGGGCGGCATTTGGACTCGAATATAATTAGGCTGAAATAAAATTATATTTGGGCTAAAATAATGTTTTCTTCAAGGAAAGAAAAGTATAAACGAATTTTACAAACATAGTTCTTTTTGTATTTCGGAATTCTGAAAATTATGAATGTAGCGATGTTTAAGCGTGTTATTTAAATGTATTCACTTCATTGTAGCATTTTGGTTGTTTCAACATAGCCTATTAAAATAAACAAATATATATTATAAACTATATACGAATCTTTAGAAACTTTGACTGTCAATGGAGACTTTTAAAAAAACAAACTAACTACATTAGACAACTTTTTTAAGCATGTCAATGTTTTGAAATTGTTGGTAGAAGACCAGAGTGCCCGAACGGGGAGAGAAAAAAAATCTCAATTTACCGCATTTTACCGAATGAATAAAAAATAAATATTAATAAAATGTGTGCATGCATAGATACTTACATCTGATGAGAAGAGACATAAGGCATCGTTTATAAAAAAAACAAAATAATACATGATTGTAATAGTTTAGAAAGCAAAATTCAGAAACACAGACTTTAAAAATACTTTCCAATGAAAATAATCACAGCCAAGTCATGAATTAGCTGAACAGATAGATTTATAATTGACTCAGAAATTTTACAGGATAAAAAGTCAAAAAGAATTTAAAAAAAAAAAAAAACTTTGTATTTTTTCTTCTTGATACTCCTATAATAAATTTACCATTGCATAACAATCCATTTACAACAATACTTTACCCGGTATTTCTGATATAGCAAGCAAATTATTAATCTCTCATTAAGTTTTCATAAAAGTGTGCATCAGATACAAGTGTTGTTTAACTGCATTTTTTTAAATGATTATTTTACAAACTTAACATAATTGATTGTATCTTATATAAATACATTTAAGAACTTTAGACACGCCATATAATTTATTGCTCACATGCACCCAATGTGTACGCAACGTGTAACACACACAATGTGTAGAAAATACGCAAAGCCCGTCCTACATTTCTTTTTCTTCCTTTTTTTTTAAAGATCTGCTAATTATATTGTGGTATTTGTTTTCTTTTTTTGTTTCTTTCAATTTATAGCTTTAATTAATCTAAACGGGGCTGGATATACCTACAATCTAAACAAACAATGGTCCTCCCTTTGCTGCCCCCCCCCCCAAAAAAAAAGATAAACATTACTCATTCCTGAAAAAAAAAATTCATTTCCAAATGCGTGAAAAGCTTGAAAGTTCTTAAAAAAAAGTATTAAATTCAGCTCCTTAATGCTTCCTGCATCAAAAATGTAAAACTCATGATTTTCGCATTTCTGTAGCATAGTGCTTGAGATAAATTTTTGTGATTCACATGTTTCATATCTTGCTATTTATTCAATTCCTGATTTAGTATTTTGGAAGTTTTTTGTTATTGCTTGCTTTTATCTATACCACATTTTTTTTATGTCTTTAGAACGAGAAAAAAATACTAGACTACCCTTATTGTTTTTCTTTTTCTGCTCTCTTGTGACTAAAAAAAAAGTGAGAAATCTTCAGTAATATCTGCTTCTTAACTAAAGACACATTTATTTTAAAGTTAGTGCAATATGGGAAATTAGGCAATTAAGCATACAAATGTCAGAGGCTGGAATGTGCAAATAAATTGCCTTAAATATAATTATTCTTGATGTCTTGAAACTAATTAAATTATTCTTTGAAACTCCTTGAAAAGTGCAGCAACTTTATATCTTATCAAGTGCATCAAGCTTCAAGTGTCCGAATGTCGGGATGTTACTCTTCTGTTTTCTAAATCTTCAAACTATTACCTTTAAATCATTTTTTCATTTTATTTTATTGATCATTTTGCATTTAATGCAGTATTGTATTAGTCGGTGGATTTGAGAGACACCAACTTTATACCGAAAGCAGATGTGAGTTTTCTTTTCTCCTTTCAAGCTCTTTTTCCTCATCGATTGATGTCACCGATTTATAGAACCACAAGTACAAGCAATTTTTACTTTGACTGATTTTAATTTGCAAAAGAAGGTATAACTTTTAAAAGGTATTGTTTACCTATTTTTCTCCTGTTATTTTTGTAGTCTTAATAACCTCAAAAATGCAATATTTTTAGGTCTATTTTTCAAAATTTCCCTCGAGGGAGAAACCCCCGAGCCCCCTAAAATCGCGGATATTCTATACTTCATTAAAAATAGTCACTGCTTTACTTTAATCATACTCATCCTCCCTCAAGGGTAAATTTAAAAAAAAGGAAAAAAAAAAAAAAAAATTAGAGACAGCACGAAATGTAAAAGAAAAAAAAAACATGAAGTTCTGCATCACTGAAAAAAAGACAAAAATGGCCTGTTCTGCCCACAACAAAAAAAAAGAGGCCGGATATCTAAAATAGCTTATAGCGACATTCGGTCTAAATCCGACCCTGAATACAAGATTTTATTTTGTTAGGCTGTTTTTAATTCCTATTATCTATTTATTGGTTTGTACATTTTTTAGCAACATTTATTACTTTTCAAACTTTAATCGCGGAAAGGGGCGGCATTTTGCATTTTTGTCCGAGGCGGCGAAACTGCTAGGGCCGCCCCTGTCTCTAGGTGGCGTTCTTGGTCGATACTGGAGATTGAAAGGCAGAAAAAAAGAAATCAGGAAAAAAAAAGGCAAAGATCGCCGATGGAATTCCATCAAGCGATAAAATATTGAAATCCAAAAAATCATTGATGTGGGACAAGTCTTGTGGGATTTTCTTCATTAGGTTGATTCTGGCATTATTAAATTTTTTGCAGTGTTGGATGCGATGGGTAACTGTATCCGTCTCATTGCAGTTTGAGCATATGGGCGAAGATTCGATTTTCATCCTGTAAAGTTTTTTTTGCGTGATATAACAGTTAGTAATGGGTCTGTTTAGTAGGATTTCCTCTCTTCTATTTTTGCATTTTATTTTGTTTTTAAAGGGGAGTTGTCTTCGTTTGAATTTGTCGTAGTATTTGCTTCGTTTCCATCTGCTTTCTCTTTCGTTTAGCATGTCAGATTTGATTTTGTTAATGCAGTCTTTCCATGTTGAACATTGGATGCTTGGAGTGGTATCATTGTTTACTGCTTTCTTTGCGAGGCTATCTGCCTTTTCATTTAGCTGAATACTAGTGTGACTAGGAATCCATATTATTTTGATTTGGTTATTGGTTGCTTGCATTTTAAGGATGTTTCTGGTGCCGATATTGAAATGTCTTCTTTCTTTTTTTTTTATTTTCAATGGCTTTGACAACACTTAAGTTGTCTGTTAAGATTGCAGTTGGTTTTGTGTTTGTAATTAGAAATTTTGCGAGAAAATTTGATTTATTACTTTTTCGTTTTTATTAGAATTTAGGAATTCTTCTTTGATAATTATTTCTAAATTAGACTCTTGCCAGGGTGTGATGTCTTTACTGTTAAAGAAATTGCTTTCACTGATCATACTTTTGAGGCATTCTTCGGTGTAGTTGATGACTTCAATTTCGAGATCATCTCTTGCATTTTTATGACGAGAATTGCAAAGGAATTTATTACTAAGATTTTTTTTATAATATTGCTTCAATGTATATTTTATTAGGTTCCATTTCACTCTTATTTCATATTCATCTATTTCTGTCATCTGTCTTATGACATCGTTAGGTGCGAAGGAGTTCAATTTTAGGATTTCTCTTAATGTTTTATTTTCTAAGACGTTTATTTTCCTTCTATTGGCTTTGGTGTCTTTCGTTCTTATTATACTCCCATAATTGATTTGTGGGATAATTATTTGCTTCATTATTGTAATCAGATTAGAGTTCTGCATTCCAGTTTTCTGGTTGCTTAAAATTTTAAGGACGTTTATGCTTTTATTGACTTTTTGTTCTATTTGTTCTGTATGCTTTTTCCATTTCATATTATTATCAATTATCTATTATCACGCCCAGGATTTTGTGATGTGTTTTCCAAGTGATATCGGTGTCTTGAATTTGGATTTGAAGATTGGTTTGACCTTGCACGGGGGCATGTTAAGGATGACACATTTTTCTGGGGAAAATTCTAGACTGTTGTTTTTAGCCCATTTGGTGATTTTATTTATCGTGTTAAGGACTAAGACCATTGCTTGGTCGTTGTCTTCGTGATGAATTAAACAAGTAATATCGTCGGCATAGGAGAATAATTTGCTGTTGTTATTTTGGATTTCGTCCAAGTCAGTGATAAAGCAATTAAACAAAAAAGGCGATGAAATAGAGCCTTGAGGCATAGGCCTTGTTCAAACGTTTTTTCATTAGAGAGGTTATTTCTCCATTTTATGTTGAAGGTTCTGTTCGAGAAAAAATCTCTAATCCAATTTATGATATTCTCGTCTAAGTTTGTTTTGTATAATTTATTGATTAACAAGTTATACTGTACGTTATCGTATGCCCCCTTTATGTCTAGGGAAATTAAATATATAAATTGTTTTTTTTCTCTCGCGTTTCTTATTTTATTCATCATTTTATATAGGTAGTCTTCAGTCCCTCTTTCTTTTTTAAAGCCGTATATGTAGTCTGGAAATAATTTATATTTTTCTTTCCACCAAATTAGTCTTTCCAGAATCATTTTTTCCATTAATTTGCATGTACTTTGTGTTAGTGCTATCGGCCTGTAGTTATTAACCTCTTTACTACTTTTATTTGGTTTTTTGATTGGAATAATAATGGATTTTTTCCATAAATCCAGTACTTTACTAGTTTTGAGACTATGGTTGTAGATTTCAATGAGGGGATTTTTGAATTCATCAGGCAGTTTTTTCAGCATTTTATTCGAAATTTTGTCGGATCCGGGAGACGTGTTTTTGAGGTTTTTGACAGCCGCATTAAGTTCATTTTTGGTAAAGGGATGAGATAGGTTATATCTATTAGTTATTTTTTGAGTAATTATGTTGGTATTGCTCGGGGTGCTGGTTTTTGAAAAAAAAGTAGTCCGCAAAAATGTTCGCATGGTTTTTTTCATCTAGGATTTTGTTGCCATTTTGTTCGAGGACCATGTTGCTTTCTATTCTCTCTCTTTGTATTCCGTTTTTTATAGCTTGTTGACCGACTTGTAAATGTCTTTGGTATTTCTAATATTTTTATTAATTTTTGCCCAGAAATTTATCTTTGCTTTTTTGATTGCCCTTCTAAAAACCGCCAACTTGTACTTTTACTGGATCCAGTCTTTTAAAACTTGAGTGTGGGTAGCTTTGTTGAATGCTTTGTTTTTCTCCTTTTTTTTTCTTGGCACAATCGTAATTCCACCATTTTTGGTTATGGGAATTGTCTGTGTAAGATATTGTTTTGGAGTTTTCGTTTGTGCAATTATAGATGATATTGTTAAAGATCTTTAAGTCTGATATGTGCTCAATGTCTTCATCTTTTGAGAATTTCTCATTGATTTCAGTGGTAATTTGGCTTTTGGTTTTTTCCCAGTTTGTGTACTTTTTTTTAAAATTACTTTTTGTATTCTTTTCTCGATGCTTTAAAAAAAAAGGAGGAAAATGGTCGCTGCTGCCCGAGTCTGTGCCATAAAGAATGTTGAAATTTAAGGCTAAGTTGCTACTTACGAAAATTAAGTCTAAGATGCTATCTTTTTTCCCCTTGCTATGGCGGGTGGGAGTTTTGTCATTCATAATACAAAAGTCATTATCGGAGAACCAATTATATATTTTGTATGATGTTTGGTGACTATATGAGTCGCCAATCGAAAAACGTCTAGCATTAAAATCGTCAACAAAAATTTGATTTTTGTTTTTAATTTGATTTAATACATCTATAACGTCATCTTTAATTGGTCCTGGCGGACGATAGCAATTTATAATCTGAATGGGTTTTTTATTTAAGTTGATTTTAACACTATTAATTTCAATCTCAGACACACCGCAGTTGACATGGATTTCATAGGAAGGGATTGAATTTTTAACATAGATACACACACCGCCTCCTTTTTTCGGAGGTGCTCTCTCCTTGTTATAACAAATATAATTGGCAAGGGAAGATATTTTGGTTGCGTCGCACCAGGTTTCTTGAATGCAAATTACGTCCGGCTTCGACCAAGAAATGAAAAGTTTAAGAAAATCAATGTTGCTGCATATACTTCTGCAGTTCCAAGAAAACAAAGAAAGCCATGGGGAAAAGAATGAGGGGGGGGGATTTACCCAAGGATTTCCCCACTAGGTGTGACATCCATATCAGGCGTCATATAGGGCAGTAGCAGCTGACGTCATCCTGGTAGACAAACAAACACCACGTGCTGGTGAGAGCTAAACATACTCGAAACGTCGCCGTCGTCTGCTTTTCTTACCGATGATTCGCTCTGTAATCCTTTTCTTGTGGATTTGACTGTTATTTTGGCCCATTATTTTTTCAGTTTTGGCTTGTTTTGTTTGTATTTCATACTGATGTTTCATTTTCAACGCATCAATCATTTTTAAAAAGTATTATTTACTAAACTCTCCGTGTTTTTAACCACTGAGTAGAATAACAACAGTCTCCTAATATGCTTGTTTTGATAGGATTTGACTGTTTTTAATGTATTAAATATTCATAAACTGTGAAGCCATCCATTTTTCTTTTCATTTTTTTGCATTTGTACGGCAAATTAGACGCGCATCAGTTTAAAAATCATTTTTACTTAATAAATACGGATCCTATTTGTTAATGATCTTGATTTTATCAATGTATCTTCTTTTTGCTTCGTTATGAAGGCTTTCACAAGACTCGGAATACATTTTACACTTAAAAAAAAGGCTGAAAATACAATCGCGCACTCGCAATACCATGCTACCATCAGAGATGCAAAAGGGTGGGAAAAACCAGGTTTTTTGGGAAGGGAATTTTAAATATTCCCGAGAGTTTTGGGAATTTTCAAGATTTTAAGAAAGTCTGGTTTTGAATTTGTATTTATTACCCTAATTAGATCTATTCAAAATATATTTCCTATAGTTATGTTTTGCAGTATATGGAATTGCTTGTCAGAAAAATATTTCAAAATAGTAAGTGAAAGAGGCCATTCTATCTTGAGTTTGTTTTGTCACAGGGTATAATTTCAAATTGAGATGGTTTGTTGAGTTAGCTTTATAAAAGTGCAACTAATTATCTTTTGCTTCTCCACTTGTTAATTGATGGTTTTTTTGAAATAAAATGTTTAGTATTTTATGTAACATAACTTTGTTTTGCAAAACTAACATAAAAGTTTTTTCAATGAAGGTCACATATACAATCTCCTTTAAAACATCATGTTATACACTTTGTTCCAATAGACAGGATTGTCTGAGTGGTTTTTATCAAATTAAAAATGTTTATTTCAGCATTATTTTTTTCGCTCTTTTTTTAACAGCTCCAAAGGCTTTATAACAGTACCGTTTTGAAAATTGCAATTTTAACTCAAATAATGACGAAGTCTTTATTTTTTACTCATACATTAGGCATAACAACTATGTAAAAAATTGCTATGGTTGTTTCCATTCCAAATTTCCAATGTTCCCCAAAATTCCGGGTTTATTCCCCAAAATTCCCGGGATTTTTTCCGGTTCTTAAAAACTACGGGTTTTTTGCATGTCTACATGCTACACATACGGTAAATACTGAATTGCTTGTCCACCAGGAACGGTTGCCAGGCTCCGTTGCTATGCAAAAAGCACGTGGCTGCTACTGCCCTATTGCTGGGACTGCCTAGAATAGCGTTTAGTTCACTAGTCAGCAAATCTTCACCATTGGATGCGTTGTAGAACACGTCCGTTTGGGTAGTTGCTCTGTATTGTATTATAAGTCGTTTTTCATGCTCGTTTAATTCTTCTAAATCATTAGTCCTCTTATTATCGAGGGTGTATTTTACGTTTTGTAATTCTGTTTTAATGGTTTGTATTTCTTGTTTAAGTAGTCGAATTTCCTTATCTCTATTCTCTAATTTTTTTTTCAGGTTGTCTATTATTATCTTGTCTTTATTAACATAGTTTTCTTTGTTACTTTCTTCTACTATTTGTGCGTATAATTTGCGTTCTGGGTATTGCTTGTTGTATTTGTTTTCCGTGATTTGAGTGATTTTAGGGCATTTTTTATTGGTGGCCGAATGACTTCCCTTACATCTGAAGCATTTTGACTCTTTTCCATATGTTTTATGACCTTCCCCGCAAGCGGGGCATTTGAGCTCCCCTTTGCAATACTTTTCAATATGGCCTATCTTAAGGCACTTCCCACAAATTCTGGGTCTCCCATATAAAAATAAAATAAACACCGAAAACCGTCGTATAAGCGAAAAAGGCGCATAAGTGAGGCGGTTCATAAGTGAGAGTTCACTGTATATTTGAGTTGCCGACGTTTAGGAAATGGGAAAAATTCAGTTAAAACGATAGAACGGGGCCCCAATCCCGATATTGGTGAAATGGAATGCCTCTTGGGAGCCTGGTACATGTACCAGTTTGAATTTGCCTATGCAATAATAAAACTAAAAAAACGAAAAAACTTAATAATGGAGAGAATTTCTTTTGCTATCAACTTTTTTTCAAGCATAGGGAAGATATTGTTCGGTCTGAGTCCCTTGCAACCACAAAATCAAGCATTATTCTAAACTTCGAATTTTCTCTCCTCTTTAGACATGTGGAAATGTGTTACTGATAGGCAAGGCCTCTCTAAGATATTAGAAGGCTCCAGGAAAAATACTTTTTCGAGCCCTCTGTAGTCAAAACTTAAAAACACAAACATTCACGACGAACCAGGTAGACCGACTTTCGCTGTTCAAGTGTTTTCTTAAAATATTATTTGGGGTGCAGAGTATCCTACACTTTAAGTAAGAAGGAGAAGAAAACGGTACTAAATAAAGGAGAAAATCATAATTCTCTTTATTTTTCTTAAATATTAGACTGAAACATAAAAAAATTTAGTCATTTGAAGGTCCCAAAAAAATTGGGGGCCACAGTTTACATATTAGTCGGCGTCTTCCGGCAGAATACAAACTAAAAGGAATTTTTTCTCCGTTTAAAACTCCCATCCCATACAGCTGTATCTGATCAGTTTCCAAATGTTAACGAAACGAGCTTTCTTTTTTGACATAACTCGTGCTGGTCATTCATAGGTTGCTGTCAATTATTCTTTATTATAAATATATGTACTTACTAGTATTTTACATTGTTAGTAAAAATTTCCTCACCTTTTCGATAAGATTTACGTTTAATTTATAAAAAAAGTTTTGTATTAAATTATTTCTGAAATTTGGGGCCCCTTTAGGTTCGAGGCACTGACCAACAGGTGCACGCCCCAGTTCAGGAGAGTATAGAGGAGGTGTACATAAGGCTGTACACTCAATGTAAATTTCATAGGAAAACAACAAAGACCACACTGATACGTTTAAATAATTTTTACGTTTCAGTGGGAGCGACAAAAAACACAAAAATTTTCAAAGTAATGTGGTGAGGTTGGCAATTGACCCCCCAAATGATGGGTTAGGGCAAAGGGGGCAAATTTAGTACATATTGTGAAGAAAAAGTTAAATTTATGGTCACAAATGTGCATTTAAATTCTTTTTCCAAAATCAGGGAGTGAAAAAATGAATGTTGTTTTTATTCATTTTTTACAGTGCAGCGAAAAAGACTAAGATCGAAGAATCAGGTTTTCATGATAAGTTTTGTTTTAAACGCTACTATTTTTGCCCTTATTTTTTAAAAATACACATTTTATAATGCCTTATACTTCTTATCTGTGAGTTTGCAATAGATTAACAGCATCAAATAATTTCGGCCAGGTTTTTGGGTCAAATACTCCACTTTGCATTTTACCCAGAAATAATCTATCAAATTAGATACTTCGTTAAGAATTATTAATTTTACAGTACTTTTACAGTAATATACTTTAAAAATTGCTAATTTTACAGTACTAAACTGTAAAATTGCTAGTTTACAGTAATAAACTAAAATTGCTAGTTTACAGTAACAAACTGTAAAATTGCTAGTTTTACAGTTATTACTGTGCATTTTACTGTTTTAAACTGGAACCTCTGCTGCCAGTATTACACTGTTGTTTTTACAGCATAATACAGCTAATTTTATGGTAATAAACTGTAAAATTGCTAATTTTATATAAATAAACTGTAAAATTGCTAGTTTACAGTAATAAACTAATATTGCTAGCTTAACAGTTATTACTGTGCATTTTACTGTTTTAAACTGGAATCTCTGCTGCCAGTATTACACTGTTGTTTTTACCAGGGTTGCGGAGTCGGAGGAAAAATGGTCGACTCCGACTCCCGACTCCTGCTTTTTTTTATTATTTATTTTTTTATCCAAATGTGAAGAGGGAAAAACCCTAAACAAAGGTTGAAATATTAAGTCCATTTTTAAAAGTTTAATTTTTATTCATGGTCGTAGCCAGGACTCACTTTAGGGGGGGGGGGTAGCAAGCTGGAGTATCCCAGTTGGAGGTCATCGGAGGTCATTGTGACATCTCAAAAAGTTCAATTTTCTTAAGAATTATCGCAGGTAATTTCACCACATTTACCTCAATTCTCGGAGGTCACTGTTACCTCCCAAGAAGGCCAATTTCTCCAGAGCAAAAGACAAGTGCCGCTCTAGTCATTTGACTCCGTACAAAACTAATCCTTTTCTTATTAAATGGCCAGACTTTATTTTAAAACATTGCATTTTTGCTGCAAATATTTTTTATTCACTTGCATAAGCCCAAACATAGCAATTCGTTTCACAAAGCAGACCCAGCATTTTGAAGCTAGATCATTTTGAAGCTTTTTAATGATCCTAGATGCTTAGGATTTGGATATTTGACGCCGAAAATTTGTATCTGTTAGTTTCAAAGATATGTTTTCATCTCCATAAAATTTCATCCAAATCGGAGGTGGTCGGAGTCGGAGTCGACATGTTTTTCAGCGACTCCGACTCCGACTCCTTTGGTCCAAAATCAGTCTGACTCCGACTCTTCGACTCCGACTCCGCAGCCCTGTTTTTACAGAATAATACAGCTAACTTTATGGTAATAAACTGTAAAATTGCTAGCTTTACAGTAATAAAATGTAAAATAGTATATGCATCATATGTATGATATCATATGTATCATACTGTAAAAACAGCAACTTATTTTTTGCAGTGTGTTGTCACCCCCTTGACCAAGTTCTAGACCCGCCACTGCTCTCGACTAAAATTTAAGGCTCATTTTCAATTCATGTGCTTGAAATACGATATTTTTGTTTGGTTTTTATTAGGGTGGCTAAACGTGCTGAAAGAAGACTCATATCCTTTATTTCTTTGTCCCAAATGAGAGATCATTATGGAAGCCAACTACACAGAGAAAAAAAAAAAGGCAGTAAACAATCATAGCTGCGACTCCAGAATAACTGAATTGTTAGCCCGTTTCTTCTTTACGAAATTATAGGGTTGCGATTTTGCGAATGGCCCTTATTTTCATAACTTTTATTTCTCCATATATCTGCGTAAATATCTCATTATTATTTCTGAGAATTCTCTCGCTGACCTTGGTAGGTTATGAGGAGTAAACAAAGCGTACGTAACACAGATGGCTTCGGGGTAAGCACTGCGAATGCTTCCCCCCAAAGCGAGAGCACCTTATTATGTCCGTTAGCGTTCTGCAAATAATTGACTGCTGAGAGGGAGGCTTCTGGACTGATGCCATTTTTCTGTATGATAATTTTACATTCACATTCCGAGAATCCTGGACTCTTAGATATCTGTTTTGGTTTTTCTGCAGTTAAAAAATTTTCCGAAAAGAAGACCCACTTATTTACGTCTGTACCTGGCAAAGGCTTCTTCGCAGAATCAGTTATGATGAAGGTAGTGTTTTTTAAAAAATGAAGCGAGATTCTTGGCTGCATTTGGATTTTGTAATTTTTTTCCCAAGATTTTGTTGGTTTTTAACAGGGTTGCTTTCGTCACTTCTGAACATGCGAAGTTTGTCGCTTTGTAAAAAAAGAAAAATCCTTTCATATTACCCATATGTAGTTTTTTTTTTTTTTTTTTATGTCTAGAAACCTTACTAAAGGAGCTTGTAAAGTATATATTTAACACAAAAGTTTGAAGAAAAGCTGTAAGAAAGCAACTGCTTTTTATACATATGAATGTTTTTTTAATTGAAAAAAATAGTGTACTGATGTAGTGAAAAGCCAGAAAATAAAAATGAATCGATTGTAAATGCATTGAGACTTTTGAATCGATCCCATTGTTTCAGGGCCGGCGAGAGTTCATGTTATGGGTTCGAATCCCAGCACGGGCATGGATGTATTTTTTATATCCTGTCCTTGTCCTTTCTTTGTGTGAATGTGTCGTGTGCTGTGAATGGTTACCTACCCTATAAGTGTTTCCTTGCTTATGACATATGTGTACCGTGAAAGTCGGACTTCACACCACATTACGGTACGGTTGGAGAAGTGAAGTAGCGCAACCCAACTTGACGGCAAAGCTGGCACAAAACAACAACAGCAAGGGTCATTGTAAGCTTGAGAGAAGTCAAATGTGAAATAAACAACCGAATTAAATCATGCGATAACGTCTTTGAGGAAATACGTTGCACTAACTTTGTGCAATCAAAAGCCACACACCAGCTCACCAATCTCATTTAGTTTCAGCAACAAAGCAGTTCATTTTAAACTTCGCATCAACATTACAATGAAATAGATGAACCGTGGTGTTTTGCATAATTGAGTTTGACGCGATGCATTCTGATAGAAAAGAGGTTTTTTCCTCGAGACAAGAAACATAAAAGTTAATTGAATGAATGCTTCCAAAACAACACTTGGAATCTAAATAATCTAGTAATGATCAGTTTCTGCATATGTAGTTATCTGTATTTCAGTAGCACCGGCTCTCTGCTCAAATTGCATGAACATAAGATAACGAAGTAAAGGCTCTTTATAAACAGATTACGGGTACAGAATTTGGCAATGCAGTTGTAAATTTTCGTGGTATGGGGACAGGGGGCAGGTTTTCCTTCCAAAATATTAAAAGTCAGTTAACTAATCCACCAAGTAATTTTTCATTCATTTCTCCATTGATGACAAAAAAAAAAAAAAAAAAACTCTTAATTTAAGGAAAACACACACACACACACACACACACACACAAAGCATAATTGAATAAAATAACTTTTTATTGTTGATGCCAGAGAGCAGAGAAAAATAATTCATCCACATTGCTCGTTTTGAATTCTTGGGTACATAATATCGTGACTCGTACTGATATAACCAGTAATTTTTCTTATCATCAAAACAAAAGCGTGTATACAGGGTATCCACTCCAATCGTGGCCCAATAGCTAATTTCTAAACCGTTAGAGATAAGCATATAGTTTATTTAAGAAAAAATCTCCAAATGACGAAAGGAATTTTGGGTCTATTCAATGTTTTTCAAAAAATCAAATTTTGAAAGAGTTACGAAATTTAAATTTTTATACAGCCCCCCAGTCCTATCAATCATATTTAGTAAAACATTCTTGACACTGTAACGTTTAAAACTAAAAAAATCACTCTTCTACCACAAAAATTTACCGACTTATGACGTTTTGAAAAATCAAGATTTTGCATTATTTCATGACGTCATCGAGAGATCGCTCCCTCGATGATGTCATGAAATAATGCAAAATCTTGATTTTTCAAAACGTCAAAACTCGGTCAATTTTTGTGGTAGAAGAGTGATTTTTTTAGTTTTAAACGTTACAGTGTCAAGAATGTTTTACTAAATATGATTGATAAGACTGGGGGGCTGTATAAAAATTTAAATTTCGTAACTCTTTCAAAATTTGATTTTTTGAAAAACATTGAGTAGACCCAAAATTCCCTTCGTAATTTGGAGGTTTTTTCCTAAATAAACTATATGCTTATCTCTAACGGTTTAGAAATTAGCTATTGGGCCACGATTGGAGTGGACACCCTGTATATAAATGCAAGTAAGTATGTCAACTTAGAAAAGTCATTTTAATCAAGGAATCTAATTGGGAAATTTTGAACTTTTTTTTCAGCTTATAAGAAGCGAAAAACGAAAGAAACCACATACAGTCGAACCCGTTTATAACGAGCTCGGATATAGCGAGAACTCGGATTTAACGAGGGAAACGATAATATTCGGTTGGATCAATGTAAAGTCTATGAAACAGAATTCGTTTTTAACGAGCAAGACCCGGTTTTAACGAGCAATTTCTTTTGTCTCGCAGTCTTTTTATTCTTATCTTTCTAGTCTTATTCCTGTCTTATCATCATTTTTCCCCTACGGTTCCATACTTTTATATGAAAAATTCCTCCTGCATTCCAGTGTCAATAGGGAGAGTTCACAAATCCGGTATAACAGGTGGGGCTGATTGTTTAAAGAGAAATCATTAAATAAAGAACGATGTAATTAAAGTAAGTATCAATTAAATGAAAAGTAAACTCAATTATTTCACCTCCCAAGACCCCACCCCTTCTGGTTGCACACCGGCCGTAAGGACCCGTTTATTACGAGCACTCGGATTTAACGAGCAACATGTTGTGTACCTTCGTGCTCGTTATAAGCGAGTTCGACTGTATTACCACTTTAAAATAAACATAAAATGTATAATAAGCGCCAGGTAACTGAATCAGCCGGTTTAATTTATCAAATTCTCAAAGTCAAAAAGAATTCCAGCATTAGCATTAAAAAACTGCTGTATATTTGAATCAATTGAGCTGCTTAAATGAATCGCACGTACATAATTAAACGTTTAGCACAAACAAAAGTTGCATTAATTAAGTATTTTTCTCATCTTAACCTTCTTGTAATGAAATATTCTTTTTCTATTTCTTACTAATAATGAAGGAGAAGGCAGGGTGCTACAGACATTTAGTGACATTTTCCTCGGGTAAAGTCAAACAAAAGGAGAGACATATGCTTACAATTTTTCTGTGCTCTATACATTGCAAAAAATTAACTGTTGTTTTTATAGTATAACACTAGCAGTATAGGCTCTAGTTAAAAACTGTAAAGCAGCATAATCTCATCGTCCGATGATCGGCCATTCATCGAAACCCGATGAAATTCTCATCTGCCGATGATCGGATTCGATGAGTTCTCATCGGGAATTGCTCCAATACGTCTCATTGGCCAAACAGAATCTGAGCAGCAAAATTAGATGAGTTTTGCTCGAAATACGAGGAGATTTGGAGCAATTTACGAGCAGTGCAGTCCCGTGCCGATGAATTTAGGATCAATTTTAGATGCTCAGCTTATTTTCATCGGGAATGTTGATCGGAAGGTTATCGCTTTCCGATGAAAAGTAGCTCATCGAAAACCGTGCTCGGATACTGATCGGAACGATGTCATCATGCGTTATGGGATCAGTTTACGAGGAGTTGGATGGTTATATATATATATATATATATATATATATATATATATATATATATATATATATATATATATATATATATATATATATATATATATATATATATATATATATATATATATATATATATATATATATATATATATATATATATATATATATATATATATATATATATATATATATATATATATATATATATATATATATATATATATATATATATATATATATATATATATATATCAGTGGCGTGCGGGGCAATAGTTAAAAGGGGATCAGTTGTTCGCATTAAACAGTGCATATATTTTTGATGTCACTGTCAAATGCAGAAATCTGGTATATGTTGATATTCTCCAATTTCGGTCTTTCACAATTACATAAAAACAAATTAAAATTTAAACGATTCAATTTGTATTTCATGCTTGGAAAACCTAATCATAAAAATAAATTCTTCAAACGGAACAAAATAAAAATTTAAAATTTGCAAATCATTTCTTATGGTAAGACTGAATGAAAAATGTTGAATACTAAATAAATCAAGCCGCTAAAAAAAAAAATCCCACGCGCATTATGTGTTTTTAAAATAAACTTATAATTTGACAGTAAACGTTACTTGAGCTTGACTCAAAAAATAATTGTAAAATATTAAAACATATTTTCTACAAGGCGGAAATTCTGTTTCATTTACAAAAGTATATTTTGCTGCTTCATTTACCCATATAATAACAAAGTTAGTAATTCCGAAGTCCTTTATTTAAAAGCAAGAGCAGTAAAGAAGTATAAAAACAATAACAATAACCAAGGGAAACTGGATGGGGGAGCTTCCCCAACCCTCTTCAAAAAAGGGAGAAAGAAAAAAAGTTTTTACAAGTATCGTTCAAACTAACACATAAAGCGATTTTCGCCAGAGCTCCTGACTAATCGGTTGAAC
>JAXGGA010008589.1:0-55971 GCA_038373865.1 Uloborus plumipes | reverse complement strand
GAATGAATGCATTATTAACGATTTAAAAAAAACTCGTGTTCTCTTAGTGTGAATTAAAATTCTAAATTTTTAACTTTAAATGAAAAGAAAAAATGTTACCAACTATGGGTTTATTTCTTTCAAGATATCAAGGCTGAATTTTGAATTTAGCTTTCAACAGGAGATGAAATACATAGAGGCAGTTAGAAAGACAGTTAACATATTCACTATTTATTAACCGTTAGCTTTTGCTAAAAAACTTTCAAACTCAGCTTAAACCCTGCCTTCCTCTAGCATCAGAGGTTATGCCTTTTTTGAACTTTAATACTGAAAATTTACCAGTGTTGAGTCCCGCAAGGGAGGGGTTCTCCCTTGTATCTGTCCCTGCTTTCCTGTTAAGATTTTCCAGAAACCCTCCCTCGCTCAGTTAGAACGGGCAACATGGGTAAGAAAGAAACCATTGCAAGGAATCCTTGCCCCTCTAATTCTCTTGATTTTCTTAAGCCACTCTTAATGCTTGTGCCGTAGGCGATAAGCATATACAGGGTGAGGACTCGGTCACCTTTTGACATTTTGGTTATTTTTTGTCACCTTTTGTAATTTTTGTCACCTTTTTAAACCTTTCTTGAAATGTGTTTTAGAAAAATCTATTTTTGATGAATAAAATTTTTGAGAAGTTTGAATATTCTTTGCTTTACCTGAAAATAAATGGAATTTTGAAAAAAAAAAAAAAAAAAAAAAAAAAAGCATATTTGAGTTCTACCATGATTTAAAGCTCAGCCTTTTGATAAAGGTCTTTTTCTTTTCCTTCCTTCAAGCTATTTGACCTACGTTTCTCTCTTTACTCTGTATAAAAATCAAATTTTCGTTTACTATATGTTTTTTTTAAATTTAATATTACTTTTTTTAAAAACAAATATTGATAGCTTATGCTATACTATCACGTTCTCCATCACGTACGCCGCAAAACCATTTTCACAGTATAGTGCTCATAAGAATATGACATAAAAGTTTTTCTCTCTTCAGTATTGGATATGTGGCGTTGCATATTTTCAGAAATTTAAAATAGTATGTAGGCTATTTTGGCAAAAGTCAGAAAAAGGGATAATCGTTTTCTGCTTTTTGATTTCTTAACAAATTACTTTTGGTCACCTTTTAGTTACCTTTGTTTTAAAATTTATCACATTTTTCAAAGACCATCAGCAGTCCTCGCCCTGCATATAAGAACCATTTGAGCCGGTCACCTCGTCTAGTGGTCAGCGACGTCTGACCGTGATGCGGTGGCCCCGGGTTCGAGTCCCGGCTGGGGCATGGGCGTACTTTCTCTCTCTCCTGTCATTGTCCTTTCTGTGTGTGTGTGTGTGAAAGTGAGTTATGAAAATGAATGCCTACCCTATGAACGGGTCCTTATGGCATGTGTGATGAGCATAAAATCGGTCTTCCACCTAAAATGGTGCTCTTAAAAACGGAAGCCGTATCATTACCCCACCCTTCACCGACCTGGTCTAGCTCTGCTGACCAACGGGGGCATGTAACAACAACAACAGAACCATTTGACAACACAGCCTCACTGCTCATTCTAAAAATGCAGGGCTGTCAGTGACATTGTATACAAATACCCCACACATTTTTGTTACACAGAGCCCCCTCATGGACGCTGTTACTACTAGCTTTGGTGATCTTAGCCCCCTAGTGAATTTGCTATAATAGTTTTTTATTGCCATATGCACTGCACTCACATTTGGCAAATCGGTACTCGATGCATTTTATTGAGAAGAAACAATAAAATACATACACAATTAAAGGGGAAAGTGGATAAAGGTGATATGTGACGTTTGAATTTTGCCGATTTACACAATTTCAAATAAGTGTGTGTTCAGTTGTGTTTACTCGCAAACACAATAGAAGGGGCAAGTGAAGAAAGGTGATATGTATTTTTTTTTTTTTTTTTAATTTCTAGAAAATGCTTTAAAAAAATTATTACCTTTTCACCTTCCTTTATGGTAAAAAGTATGTTTTTACAAAATTGTCACATCACCTTTATCCACTTCCCCTTTCAGTTTAATAATTACATTATTTTTCAAAAATCAAGGGGCTATCGACTCTTCTGATCGAGCAAATGAAAGCCTACCCCACCTTCCATTTTGAGCTGGATATGCCCTTGAGTGGGGAGGGGAGACTTGTTGACAGACACACATTTTCTCCATCTCAAAAAAATATAGGCACCTTTACGTCTGCATATTAAACAAGTGGTCTTAATACTGGACATTTTTCAAGGATTTTGTCAATTTACATTTTATAAAGAATTTAAAAAAATCATTTATTTCACTTAAAACATTTATTTATTACTTCTCTAATATACATGTATTCATTTCGTGCGAATATTATATATTGTTTAGTTACAATAATATAATGTGATTTCACAATAGTAAATCAATATTTAATAATCAATGTTAAACCAATATTTAACAATCAATATTTAATAATTAATATTAAATCAATTATTAAGTCATCATTTGTAGGAAAACCTTTACTTTTTTATCATACTTCATTGCCGAAGCTAAGTAAATCAAAAATCATTTGAAAACAATTTTTGTTTATAATTTGCATTAAAAAATAAAATAAAATAAAGGTAATATTTACACGAAATGAATACACACGTATTAGAAAAGTTATAGATAAATGATTTAAGTGAAATAAATAAATCCAATAATTCATTACATTCTGTTAAATGATGAAATCTTTAAAAAATTAAAAATTGGCCAGAATTAAGTCTACTAGTGTATATTTAGTTTCACTCTAAACTTTTTTTCTCTCGAAGCATGTTGTAAGAAAATATTAATTTCAATTCAAAGCCCACCAAGTTAATTTCTGCTCTACGTAATTTGCGCCAAGTTAATTTCTAAGTTTGATACGCGCGGATCAATCTAAAACAAAACAAGAAGTTCTGTCAAGAACTAAACGAGCCTACTTTCCCGTACATCGACATCGGCATTCTCGCATCTGATCATTAATCTTTTGATTATCTGAAACTTAAAATTATGTCAAACGTACCTTTTTAGCACTTAGAGCTGATTTCGAAAAGCAAAATACATCCCTTTCATCAGATGAAATAGACACGTAAAAAGTAATTAACGAATAAATAAAGTTTTGTCGCACCTTTTAAAGAGTGTAACTGTTACAGTTCCTCCGTAGAAAAAATCCTCCATCGTTTTCAAAAAAAAAAAAAAATAATAATAATAATAATAAAATAAATAAATAAAAGTACAAAGAGCATCAAAACACATTTTTTCAAAGAAAGAAAAAAAAAAGAAAAAAAAACTCGTCCGTTAATAAAATGTCTCGAATTTCACTTTTAATCTGTTGCCAGTTGTTAAATATAAATTTAAAGAATAAAATGTTCTCGTGAATGAAAAATTTTTGTTACAAAAAAAACATCGTCTGCCAAAAAAAAAAAAAATAAAAATAATAATAACAATAAATAAAATAAAACAAATGAATAAATAAACAAAAAATCGTCTGCACAGTCAGTAATTTTTTTTCTGAGCCTGCATTTCCGCCATGTTTGCGGAGTCGGAGTCGGAATCAGATCCTCACAGAAGATTACTCAGAAAAGTACGTTACAAACATTATTTATCAAAACCATTTTCTTACAAAGTTAGTTTGAAGATATCCGACTTAAAGTTCAGGATCAACATTCAACTTAAATTCCCCGTAGACGCTAATGTTAATTTTTTTTTTCTGAACAGTTCAATATTGAATGAAAAATGGTTCAAATCAAAAAGCAAAATATGGGAATGAGCCTCTCCGAGATCTTTCAAACAAAAAAAAGTTTATTCCATTCGGATGGTTCACTCAGAAGTTATTAGGTGGAGAAAGGTTGCTTGAACGGTTCAATGTTGAACGAAAAAATGTTCAAATTGAAAATTTAAATACGGTAATGAAGTATCCTTGCTGAGATCCTTCGAACAGAAAAAAGTTTATTTAAATCGGACTGTTCACTCAAAAGATATTAGGGGTGACAGCTTGATTGAGCGGTTCAATGTTGAACGAAAAATTGTTCAAATCGAAAATGTAGATACGGGAATGAAGTATCCTTGAAAAGATCTTTCGAACAAAAAAAAGTTTGTTCAAATCGGATTGTTCACTCAAAAGTTATTAGGTGGAGAAAGGTTGCTTAAACGGTTCAATGTTGAACCAAAAGTGTTCAAATTGAAAATTTAAATACGGTAATAAAGTATCCTTGCCGAGATGCTTCAAACAAAAAAAAGTTTGTTTAAATCGGACTGTTCATTCAAAAGTTATTAGGGGTGACAGCTTGATTGAGCGGTTCAATGTTGAACGAAAAATTGTTCAAATCGGAAATGTAAATACGGGAATGAAGTACCCTTGAAAAGTTCTTTCCAACAAAAAAAAGTTTGTTCAAATCGGACTGTTCATTAAAAAGTTAGTATCGTGGGACCGGTTTTTTGAATCGCTCAAAGTTGAACCAAAAATTGTTCAAATCAAAAAATCAAATATGGGAATGAGCTGTACTCGCCGAGATCTTTCCAACAAAAAAAAGTTTGTCCAAATCGGAATGTTCATTCAAAAGTTATTAGGGGGGGGGGACAGACAGACCGACCGACCGACCGACGCACAAATTCCCCATCTCAATACCCTACTTTCAAATTTTTAATTTTTCGATATTCATTTTACCTTTTTATTTTTTTAACTTGGCGATATTTTTTGGACTTGGCGACATTTTTTTAACTTGGCGATATTTTTTGGACTTGGCGATATTTTTTACATGCATTAAGCTACTTTTAATACTTTTTTCGTCTTTCTTTTATTTTTAACGGGAAAGTAGGCTAAAAAGAACCTCTCTTGAGGCTGAACTAAATGGCTTGCATTGATTTTCCTAAAATCTTTCCACGCTAATCTCACTTGAATTTAAAATGTGTTTCATGCAAACATTAATAGCTCATTTATAAACAGAGAATATTAAAAACTTCGCGGAAAAATTTAATTACAAAAGATTAAAAAATGTATCATCAAAATTTTTTATGTAATTTAAATATTTTTGATGATACAAGCAATGATTCGGAATCATTGAGTGTTGAGCTACTTAGTTTTACTATTACTTAAAAAAGAAAAAAAAAGGCAATTATATAACCCTGATATAGAAGGATTTTGAGATTAATTAAATTATTTGTAACTAAATGTTTTGAGCAGAACTGCTTTAAAAACTGACTTTAAGTTTTAATAACTAACTTTTTTGAAGCATAATAAATTTATTTTAAGGACAATTTGTAAATGCATTTTTAATTACTCTTATTAAGTTAATTTTTAAATAACATGACTGATATGATGTATACATTATTAAGCAACATCAGGAATCATAAGCATTTATAAAAAAAAAGGACAATAATGGCTGAATTTGACAATAATGTCAGAATAAGACAGTTTTCGACTTTTTTTGGCTATTCATGGACAAACAAGAGACTCATCTAGTATTATTACCGATTTCCCTGACGGAAATCTATGTTTCCTTTTCCCAGTAGAATTGAAGGCTTTGGAGGATGAAGGGGCTAAGTTACATTTTGAAAAATGAGCTCTGGACAATGGTAAGCAATGGATACAGGTAAGCAGATAGAACTTGGTGAATCAAAAAGTATATATGTATCTTTAGACCGATTTCATACGCATATTGACGACAAAACCAGAAAACAAAAAAGCCGCAACAACTGCAACAATAAAAATGTGAACTTCAATTACTAGCAATTTCTGTTCTGTCGCATAACCCCTTCATCTCTCAAGCCGTTCAATTGTTAACTTGCCTTGCGGAAGTATCAAAGGCATTCTACGGAATTCATAGAAAATTTGAAAAGCTGATTATGTTGTGAAACGGGAAGGAGTTGTCTTCTAGTAGTTTCATCTAAAAGTGATTTGCACTGATGGGCAGATGGCATGGGGGTAAGAGCTGGAAAGATGGTGACAGTGGCGTAGCATGAACAAAATTAAGACTGGGGGCATAAATTTTGCGAGTCCCGAACCTCCCTCCTCTTTTGAGATTGATTCCAGTTCAAGTTATTCAACTATTCTGTGCAAAAAAATTAAAAAAAAACAATAACAAATAATAATAATAATAATAAAAGAAAACCTTCTCGTATTTGTTGTCAATCATAAAAAAATCAAATATTATACATTAAAAAATTATTTGAGGTAAAAACATACAATGTTTAATAATTACATATTTTGGAGAAGTTTGAACTACTTTGAATGCTTGATGTATTTAGTTTTTTGTCACAATATTTTGATGAGCTATGAAATAAATTTATGACTTATAAAACTGCAAATAAATACTTATTCAACATTTTATTGATATTACGCTGTAAAATTCGGCTGTGCATTGAGTCTGGTTTGATGTTGCACTCATGAGTGAAAAATTTTTTGACAGTTGATTTATTTCAGGAGAAAAACATAGACTTAAAATCAAGAAATTCTACTAATTGATTAAAAATTCCTCTTTACAAAATTAGCATCTACAAATATCAGCGCCTGAATTAAAAGGGGGGGGGGGGAGGGGGGGACCATTTTCAACAGTGTGTAAATGGTGTGTGCTAAGCTCGGTTAAGAAATTTTGTGACAGTAGCCCGTCCTATTTACAAAGTTTACTTTGTTGGTTCAAATTGAGGTAAAAACCGTTGAGTTATATAATTTTTTTTTTTTTTGGTCAGTTCACTTACATGGCTATAAGCTGCGGTGCTATTCAATTTTTATTTCACTCATGCCACATACACATTACAACTATTAACATTGAGTACAATCTAAACTTCACTGACAATCAATTCAAATAAAACGTTATTGTTATTTTCCTGTTTCTGTTGATGAGTTTGTTTAGAAAAACATTTCAATGTCCTTTAAAATATTAATGAAACATTTTACAGTCTCCTGAGCAAGGGGGGTTTATCTAGGCATATTGGTAAATCCGGTTCTGGGTGTAAGAAAACGCGTTAGATACGTTAATTGCTACTTATCTAAAACCATTAATGCATTCATGCTTTAGATTCTTTTGAGCTTAGCGGCCTTTTGGCATCGTCCTGCAAAATTATTGGTTGAAAAATTGACCAACAAAGGGGCCGCTAAGATGACAAAGCCCGATGAACTTGTTAAGAGGCCCGAAAGCGTAAAGGCATAGGCGTAGAGAGGCATTGGCAATCCTAGGGACTCTTTGACTAAAACTCTCTTCCAGATGGCAATTCTGGCTGTGGGTAACATAAACGGAAGCATTCCTTTTGTCAATTTTCTTCATAATATTGGAAACATTCAGGTGCCAACATTGAAAATTTTGACGGAGGGCCTGTATTCCATCCTGCCCCCCACCCCAGACATGTGGGAATTCTACTAAGATGGAATAAATGAAAATAACTACAAATGATATTCTGGCTATGATTTTCGTGTTGATTTCGGAAAACTTCACGTTTAAAAGAGTAAGGGCCAAGCTCCACATTGACGAAAAGCAGAAAAATAAAGCAGGGGTTCTCTGCTGATGTGGAGCAGGGCCCTAAGCGTCGAGCAAGTTCAATTAAATGCGTCAATTTAAAAAAAATGGTTTTTAATTTACCGTATTTCGAAAACGGACTAAAAATTGAAAAAATATTCTTCATTATCAAAAAACCTCGGGCACCTGGGGCAAACCTGGAAAAAGTTAATACGTAGTTGCATTAAAATGTAACCGACAGTTTAATTGCACTGAATTATTATTAGCTGATGTAGTAAGTTTTCTCACGGATTGCTATTCTTTACACCTTTTATGGTTAAGTAGAACTCGAGCCACATGATGCGAAATTGTTTTTCAATTTTTAGTCCGTCTTAAAAAAAAATTGGTAAATTTAAAATCTAATTTATAAAAATAATTATTTTCTGATATTTAGTATTGTGTTTAATTTCGCCGCCGATTTCGAACACTTTAATGAGATAACATTTTATTTACTTTTTCCAGCACTTATATCGAAACTTCACCAATCTGCAACATTTTTGCATATCTTTACTAATGATCTTGAAAATGATTTTACACGTGGTGCACACTGATCAACTAGATGTTAAGTGTGTTGGACAAAGTAAAATCATATCAAAATGTATAAGTATTTAGTTTTTATCATTTGTTTGAAAGAGTTGGATGAAAATTGGTGAAATTTTCCTGTCCTGAGATTCTCAGAAATTAAGTCTGGTGCGTAAATTCTCAAAAACTTATAGCCTCAATTTTTTTCTACAGCTCTTGATTTATGCTCAAGTCAAGTGTATCCCATGCTAAGTTTAAAATTAGATAAAGTCCAGAATGAAGTGTAACTAGCATGTTTAAATTTAATTAGCAATAGTATGATCAATTTTATTGAATGAAAACTTTCTGTGATGGTGAAACTGAAGCAAGACCGTCTGAAAAACGGATTGAGCGATGGGTACACTGATAGGAGATCACAATTAACTCCCAAAAAATTCATCTTTCAACTACATTTAGATAGTTTTTAAGATATGTGATAAAAAAAGACCAAAGTATACGTATATACAAAACATTTATTTTCTTCCAATGATTTTTTTTTTACGTATGTACAGTAGAGGAGCAATTATCCGGAGTGCTTGAAACTATAGCAATTCTCATGAATTTTCTGGATTGCTAAAAATGGTTTATCGATTGTTAATGAAGTTTAAAATAAAAAGAAAACAGTAAAACGTTCCTATTAAGTATATAAATATTAAGTATAAGAAGCATTTACAAAAACAAAAAATATTAACAAAGTAATAAAATAGATTAAAAATGAAAAATATTTGCAAGTTTCTAGTAGTAAACGTGTAATTTTTTTTTTTCGAAAAATGATAAAGAATCGCACATTTTTGAGAGGATATCTGAATTTTCTAGATTGCTAAAAGCTTTTTACTGATTGTAATGAAGTTCAAAAAATATAAATAAAACAGTAAAACGATGCTTATAAGTAGGAGTGTACAATCTTTTTCAGCGAAATGTCACACACGTAACCGGAGCTCTATTGAATGGCCGCATGCAAGCCCACATTTGGAGGGGCTATAAAGGATAATGCCCCCCCCTCCCCAAGCTTTGATAAATTGTCACTTTAAAAAAAGAAAAAAGTTGTTATATGCATTGAGTAAATTTCCTTTGCCTCCAGGAAAGTTTTAAAAAGGATGGGCTTGCCATCATGCACCAGTAGTACTTTGCTGATGTCAATAAATGTAAGAAAAATGTATACACATTTTTGAATTATTGAATCTTTTCACTACATGACTTGGGGGAAAGAAACTAATAACTTAATTAAAACACGAAACTGCAAAATATTGCATAATGATTCAGAGGGTTGATTAAAAAAGTAAACCTTTTTCAGTAAAGAAAATGTTTTGAGCTTCTGATTTTAAGCAGTGTTTTTTTATGACAGCTGCTTAGAAATCAGAGGTGGGAAACTTTGCATGTTATGCAAATTTTCTGCTTTAATAATATTGAACTTAATCACTTATTACAACTATAGAAATTAAACATTTTATTAAGCAATACAAAATCAATTATAAGATTCAAAAAATACTCTTGGCAAAACTACAAACAGCGCAAAAGCGACTAGGCCACAGTACAAAGACAAAATGCTGCAAATAGCTGGAAATTACATAAATACTAAAATAATGAGCTTAACACAAAAGAAATCATGATACCAAAAATTACAAATATTATACAGCTAAAAATTCAGGGAAATGCCATGAAATCGAAATTTTCAACAGGATGGCTGAGACTGAAATTCATGTCCCAATTTTGATGTGTGGATTCACTGTTGATAGTTGAAATTCTAAACTGTCTTGTATTTTCCTTAATAATGGTTTATTATGGAGGTAAAGTTGTTTAGAACTGAAAAAACCTCAACTATTAGAAACTTGATTTGCATATATCAAAGGTCAGAAAGGCAACTTGCCTCTTCACTTTCAAGAGCTTCATGAACAAGAATTCCAAATAATTTAATGCTTAGGTTTTTAGATCGAAAAATATCAGTTCTCCACGTGGTGAGTTCAAAAATTAAAAAATGGTGGTTAAAAAAAAAATCGTATTTATTTTAAAAATGCTTTTGTATTCTTGCTCAATATGATTTTAATAGTGCACTACTGCAAAAATAAGTAGAAATATCGTACCCTAAAAGCCGATGCTAAAAGATTGCTGAAATTACAGGTAAACCTTACAGTTACGCTTTACACGTGACATCGAAAAAACACATCAAAATATGTCAACATTGCAAAGCACATACATAAGTCAAATAAGCAGAATTTTTAACATTCAAGTTGGAAACATAGGCTTTGAGCCAATGAAATATTAAAAAATGTAATATTTTTCAAATTTTTTTTTTAATCAATTTTTTTATGTCGTGGTTGTTACTGCAACAAATATTAAATCAGTGCCTAGTAAACTATAAGGGTCTGCTGTCCACTGGTTAGTAATTGAAAATTTCAGGTCTACTCTTTTTTCAACATGAAGTCCTGAAATTTTTCTTCAAATTAATTTTGGGGCGATTTTATTTGGTGTTTATTATTTTAAATCTTATCAGGAAAATCATTTGCATTTTATTTTCCCCTATTAATTCAAAAAAAAAAAAAATCTGTAAAAAAAATTCTTCTTTTCGCATGACACCTTCATTAAACACCATTGATACGACTTTTAAACACAATTTTTAAAGTCTATACAAAAACAAAAGATAGAATACGTAACTATAGTTCAATAACGAATATTAATTTAAATGGATCCAGGTTCTTCAATTGAACATTACATTAAATACATTAAATTGATTGGAAAGACACGTTTCAAATGCCTGTAATAAATAAATAAATAAATATGTGGGTATTTCTCCAGAAGGGGGTAATTTCTTATTGTGCAAAAGAAAAGAAGGGTTGTTAGTGATTCTTCAATTTTTTCAATGAAATTCAAATTTAATTGTGCCATTTATGGGACATTTTTGTTTATTAGACTGCTTTTTTTTTTCTTTTCAATTCCAACTCATTTTTGACAAATATAGTTAAGTAATGCATTTGATGGATGAAAGGCCAGTATAGTTTTAGATTTAAAGATATGTTTCCTTTAAAAACTACACGTATAATTGAGTCGTTTATTGTAGAAACCGTCAACTACAGATATAAAATTTCTGGAAATTTTCAAGCGATGGAAAAAAAACGTTTTTTTTTTCCAGTTTTTTTCCGGAAAAATTGGAAAAAATGAAAAATTGACTTTTTTACAATTAAAAAAAGAGTTTTTTAATAGTTTTGTTTTTCTTGGACCATTTAAAAGGTTAATCATTAAAAATATATGCAATCAACACGTATTATTTTTCCTGATGACAGAAATACGCATAATTAGGTAGGTTTTAATTGGAAAAGATAGCCTTTCTGTTTTATGACTCAGAGCTTTCTTGGTTAAACCCCACAAATGACTCATATCGTCATTTCACTGTTAATATTAGATAAAGTGTGTCTAACCCTTGCAATTAAATTTTCTATTTTAGACTGCCCTTTAAAACTTAAAATAATAAGTGGATACTTTCAAACATCAATAATAGTGTTTGAAAGAAAAACCAGAATGATTTTTCTCCCTTGCAATATAACCTCACTATCTAAAAATGAAAACTATTAAGTTCTGGTTTTTCCCCACCCAATCTAAATCCAAATAAAAATTAAATGACTTTTTTTTTAAACCTTTCTAATAGAAAACTATAAACTGCGTAATGGTTTCTAAACCTGAGCAAAGTTTAAACTGGAGTTTCAAATTACTGGCCTTGCTAAGCACAATAGTCGTACCCCTACTTTTCAACAAAACCAGAGTAATTAACCAGAGGTTGCTCTCTGTTTCGTATGCGTTATTAATAAAATGTTTGTAGTCATTTGCGATTGGAAATTTTATTTTTAATCTGCTGAATAAAAAGTCATCGCAACAAAATATATGGAGGCGCAGCTCTTTAAAATGCAATATCTCAGTTTGAGCTCAATTGCAGATTCTACTATGTGCTTAGCAAGTTTCCGGTTTTTTTCCGACCATTTTCATCTCTACCGTCAACTGACATTTTTTTTTTTCAAAAATGATTTTATTACAGATTATGAATGGTCGAGAATTTCAATCGGTTATATTTTGTCTTGAACTCTCAGTTTACTGAAAAAGCCCGTCAAGTGATGATCCCACTTGATGACTTTCTGCAGTAAATTTCGATCGCGAAAGTTATTTATTTAAAACTCGCAACTACTTCTTAACTTTAGAATGAGAGGCAAAAACTTGTTTTTAAAGTGAAAGTTTCATTTTATTGCAGAAAACCGTCAAGTGAAAAAGTTAAAACAATTTTTTGCAGAAAATATATTATTTTAAAAATAAACCTGCAGCATTACTTCTTTTTGCATTGCAGTACAATAAGAAACACTTGAAAAATTTGTGCAACTTGAAGCAGAAATGGGACACCGGTGTCCCACCGAACGAAACACCAATTTCTCATAAATATTTTACCTATTACGCAGAAAGGGACACCGTCGTCCTATACTGTACATCATAACCATAAAATTATTAAAATGCTAAGTATATTATTTTCCCCTTATTTTGACATACATTAATACAAAACGATTGACAAAGTATGAACAAAACACTGATAAAAATTCTGCGTCAAAGGGTTAAATGTTTAAATTAGAAAGTTTTCCGAAAAAAGTGCACTTTTTTTTTCTTTTTTTGCCAGATAAGCTCAGGTGCATGTGTATGTTGCCTATTCATGCATTCAAACTGTCCTTTACTTAAAATAATACTAGATCAGCAATCTCGGATACTGGCGCATTTCCAATATTCCCTATCGCTGGATATGCCATGTATTCTAAATAAAAAATTATTATACACCAATTAACTTCCTTCCACGGGTTGAATCGATGAAATTTATATCGCTCATTATCGTATTAGCAGCTTCGGCTGAAATGGAAAACGTGAATACTCCAAAAATATTGCACGTGCTCTAAAGAGGGAAAAGATCTCCCCTCAATAGGGAAAATCAGCCGGTTTAGAATCCCTACACCGTCCCAACTCGGAGTTTGATTGACTTTCCCCACAACCCCCCACTGGGAGGCTCCTGTCCATCTTCGTCTGATAAGAAAATACTCTAGGGAATTTTGGCGAAACGACTGGGACACGGGAGGCACGTACCACGTACCCCCCCCCCCCCTCCCAACACTACGATTATGCTTTTAGCTTTCCATCTAGTCAACCTTACAATTTCAGCCATTGGTTAAATCAATTTTAATTATTTGCGGGCTTATAAAAAAAAGGGGGGGGGGGGGTAGTCAGTAGTCAGGCTCTGTAGACGAGACCTCTTGGATCTCTTTTTAAATCAGGTCTTGAGCGTAAAAAAATGCTTCGCTTTGTTTTAGTTGGTAACTTCTAAGAGCAATGTATCCGTTTTTCGATTTTAGTCTGTTTTGGGGGAGCTATGCCCCCAAAACAGACCATGGCATCGCCTTCAAAAAAAAAAAAAAAAAAACATTGTTTCCTTGTCCGAGTTAGTGGGTCCCAGATGTTCTTTAATTGAATGCAGATAAAAATTCAGCCAAATTGTGGACAGTGAATAAGAAAACGCGCTGAAAGTTCGGAAAAACTTAGATCGGACAGAAATTCGAAGGCAAGGGTCCTTCATTTTTTTTTTTTAATTTTTGACGGGAAAAATACTGTTTTCAACTGCATGATTCGGTAATATTTTGCAAAATTTTGTCTCGGAACAAATTTTGACTGGAGAAAAATTCGGAGCACAGTTCACATGCGAGGCCCCGGGAGGCGCGAGGCCCTGGGCGGTCGCCCGATTCGCCCACCCCTTGCTACGCCTCTGGATGGTGACTCTCTGAAGTTAAAGAGAGTTTGAAAACATCCCGCAGAGGGGGGGGGGGGTTCTAGATCAAGTATTGTTAATTTTCAGAAATGGCACAGCGGGTAAAAAGGAACGGAAGGATTTGACAAGACAAGGTTCTCTTTCCTGCTGCCTGTATGTCTACGAAGACCTGAAAATAATCACTCGTAACCTGCTGGCGAGTCAACTTCTTACTCTGGGGATTAAATAGAACATTCAACTGCAGGACCTTTAGAACTCAACGCCCCCCCCCCCCCCACAATTGTTATGTCTTTGATCTCTCAACAAAAGGAGTCAATTTCGATTTTGTCCAACTTAGTTCGTGATTTAAAAGCGATTCCAAGTTCCCACGTATAGTCTTCTGGATCGTCAGTAGATAAGAAAAGCCATTATTACTTTCACTCGTCTACCTCATCCTGGCAAGAATAAACAAAAAGGTTTTCAATGGCCTTGGTGGAGCGAAAACGAAAGGAATGCAAATGATTGAAATTACAGTTAGGTCACATATCAGTAGCAGATAAGGGGGCGGGGAGTTCAAAAATTTAAACTTCATACAGTGATATTGGGAAAGTTATTTGTAACCTCGAAATACGTGTGTTCAATATTTTTGGCAATTTGTTATCACTTTGATTTCTCATTTTTGCAGAAAAAAAGTAAAACGTTTTGCTTCTTATTAGGAAATATATTTGAAAATTAAAAACTCATTTTTTTTACTGAATTGACTGAGCTGAAAGAGGCTAAAAAATCAGAGCTATTTATTTACAGGGGGGGGGGGGGCTGGCATTCATTCGAATTTTGACGCTTTGAAATCTAGTTAGGTTTTTCGCAATCACGAATTGCGATCGGAACAGTAGCGTACATAGCCTAAGTTGCGCGCCCCGCAAGATTTGTAAGTGCACCCCTTACCGCCCACCTTCTATTAAACTATAAAAATATTTTTCCCGAGTAACTCATAGTGTATTTTTTTTTACATCGTGCACCCCTCCCGGGTGCTGCGGAGATGCTATGTACGTCTCTGGATAAAAGTAGAGAGGGACTGAAGCTTCGGTTTGGCCGAAGGCATGATGTGTGATTCGACCGCTTCGGCCGATAATAATTTGTGTTGTATATTGTGATTTTGCACTTATAATTACATAAAATATTGTTCTTTAAGCTGTACGCAATTATAAAGTATAAAATACAGAAGAAAATTATATTTAATTAAAAAGATTGTGTGTAGTGAATCCTTGGAACCAGAAACTGTTCAATAATTAACAGCATATTCTATTCAACTAACAATTCTTCAGAAATTAAAATGAGATAAATTAAATTATTTAGTTAACAGTAATATGAACAACTTTAGTTGATTTAAAATGAAGCTGGTAAAAAGTGACTTTCTTAAAACATTTCTAGTATTGATACTGGAAAAAAAAAATGATTCAAAATATGAATTCGGAATGGTAAATAAGGAAGAATGCATGTACATTGTACATGACTCTCTAACAAATTCAAATCAACTTCAAAATTTGTAACTTAAGAATATTCAGACATTTATTACATACAATATTAAGGTATAATATAACTATAAGTTAATCTCTAGTTTAATTATTCTGTGATTTAATATGTGATCATATCAGTTGGTTTTATTATTAACACCAACTTCACTGTAGAACCTGCTTTTCATGTTACAAATGATGCTTCAAATTACTTATTTAAAATTAAAAAAATGAAATGTCTTCTTTTCTGGTACTACCAGTACAAAACAAAAATAAATACTCTTTCTTAGTAAAATTAATTTAAAAATGAGAGAGTAAGCTAAAAATGTTGTGAAACATTAAGATTATTAAGAGCAAGAATCTGAGAAACTCTCACGCCTAGCATTATGAGGTGATTCATGACCTCTCAGATTTTCTCCCAAAAATTACCAAATGTTTATTATCTTATTGAAAGACCAAATCCAGAATGTTTTGCTCTAAAGTTGAGTTTTTTAGTTCATGGAAATTGCTGTGAGCCAAAACTCTTACCACGAACTGTTTAACTCCAATTTTCTTTTTGTATATAGAATATAGAAGGTTGAAACTTTACAAAATGAATGTTAAATTTGTAGTAAGTTGTTGCCGTAAGGTCAGTGAAGGCCCTCAAAACAAGGCATTTTTTATGTTTTTTTAGCGTTTTTGAGGTTCAAAAACAGTTTGTACATTTCAGTTGGCACGGCAAAAGTAGTGTCGTTTGAAAGACCAGTGTAAGCACTTTAAAATAATGTATAAATAACCGAGGAAAGTTCAACGTGCTTTTTGTTGCGTAAGGCCGAAATATGAAAAATGTCATATTTTACCGATATTCAAACGGTCATAACTTCCTCTGCCAATATCATATTGAAATTTTTTTTTGCCAATGTCATACTCTATTCTTTGTCTTAACAGAACAGTTGAGTCCTTTGAGGCGAAATGTGAAATTTTTTTTTACAAAAAATGTATTTTTTCCTGTGAATTTTTTGTAAAAAAAATTTTTACATTTCGCTAGCCGAAGCTTCGGCCATCAGTTAGGTATTCGGTGCTTCGCGCAGTCTCTAGTTATAATGCATACAGAAGTCAAAATATTTATAAAATTTTTAAAAGTCCTTTTTTAATGTGAAAAATTATTGGTGGGGGGTGTTACAGGCTGAAGGGCATTTTCCAGTTGAGTTCAAAAGATGAATCAAATCAACTACCGAAAAGAAACACAAGCATCGTTGGTAAGTTTTCGAAATGCCGACCAAGTAGTTTGGGTGAATGCTTTTACTGCGACAACATGACGCTTGAGGTGTAAACCGTTTTACAGAACTTGCCCACATGAGAGCGCTCACTTTAAAACAGAAATTTGCCCTTCTCCAGATAAAAATGTTCATTAAAACTAGTCAAAATGAAATTCAATTGTGGAATGAGAAATGCAAATATGGGAATACCAAATTTCACCTAGAACTAAGGGGGCCAATTGAGTGTAGATAACACTTCGAGCTTTATTGGGAAAAACAGAAGCTACATCAACTTGACCCAAGAAATAAAACATTTATAAGTTTTTTAAGTATATATTATTTACAGTCTTAGCTAATTAAAGGAGTTGCCCAAAATAACATTATGTGCTGAGAGAAAACCTCTGATATCCGCGCCGGATTTTAAAAACTGCAATAGCTGATGCAAATGTAAAACCTGGTTGTATTGTTAGGGCTAACTAAGTGTGCCCATATGGGGGGAGGAGGGAGAGTGGTAAGTGTGAGGGCTCAAGTCTTCCCCCTCCTTTAGAAATTAGTACTTCCTTTATTACTTCCTAATTACTTTAGTCAGCACTGAAGTTGCTTTCTTGGGGACAAAATCCTGCTAAAATATGGAGAAAATATCTGAGCTCCCCCCCCCCCCCAACTAAAATTTTGCATTTAGGAGCCGATGATAATCTGATGGACTTAGTTTTCATTTAAGAAATAATAAAGATGTCATTAAAATATTATTGTGCTGTTTCGGTTTTATGTAAATTTTATCAATCATGGTTTGTGTTTTACTGTATTCTTATTTTTGAATGTTTATGCAAGGGTGGATCCAGTTTCTGGTTTGGAAGCGGGTCATTATCCGATGGGGGGGGGGGGGGGGGTGCTGAAGCACAACATTTGGGTAAAAATATCGCGCAGGGGGGGGGGGTCAGGTGAAATTTTCAGAATAATAGTCCCCGAAACGTAGTTTTAAATTATATTTGGTTGTTTAAAGGCGGAGGGGTTATGGAAAAATTTTTGGATCTGCGTTTTTGCGAATCTCTTGTGAAACTATTTCTTCATAAAATGAATTAAATGTTAAATTATACAGACTTCCATTGAATAATTGAATCGGTGAGTGCAAAAACAACGTCAGTCAAGAGCTTCAAATTGTTCAGGAGAGAGAAAAAAAGTCTTAATTCTAGCATTGTTTCTATACGGTCAACATTCAAATAACAGGCCCCGTATCTTTCAAACTAGTAACCTGACTGACGTGATTTTTGATATCAACATGGATCTGGCCTCCCACAGCTCGTTTCCATAAAGAACGAATTTTCGAATTTTTGTGACTGATGTTGTTTTTGCTCTCACCGATTCAATTGTACTGATTCAGAATAAGTCTTTAAAAGCATAATTAGTTTCAAGTCCAAAATCTAACCCTTCTAGGAGATGCTGCAGGGGACTAGAACTTCCCATTAACTAAATGAAGAAAATAAATACCTTTGTGCGATAGATATTAAGTTCAAATCCAACGTTAGAGATGCACAAATATACAGGTATACTGCAGACACGTGTTTCGGGGCTACAAGGAGCCTCTTTTTCAATGCAAGAAGTGTGAGCTTTAGGATGAAGAATCATCCGATAAAAGCCTTTTATCGGATTTAAACTTAATTCCCATTAACTATTTCACACATATGAGTCAATTATATAAATATCAACAAAGTTTCCGTAACAGTTCAACATCAGTCAGAAATTTTTAACTTGTAATTTTGGCTTTATCCCAACATGAAAATTTTGAGCTTTGTATTTGAACTTAGGGGTGCGACATAGAAGGCAAAACATCGATGTTTCGAAATTAAGGCATCGATGGTATTGATACATGGACCAAAAAACATCGATCTATTTTTATAAAAAATACTTACACATTTAAATGAGCAGTAATACAGTAACTCCCCAATACATTGCGCCTCTTTTTACCACTCAATTAGATATATCTTTTGTCTCCTAAAAAGCATCAACCGTATGATATCGATGTCAATTATAGAAAACTTTTTTAGTGAGATAGATACTTCAACTGTTGATTAACTGCATAACTTTTATTTATTGCATACTTTTTTGTAACTTTTTTTGTTGAAATGTAGACCGTTATCGAAAAAATTCTAAAGCAAAAGAAAAACAACGATGTTTAAAAATCGTTGACCGTAAATCATCGGTAGTAATTAAAAAAAAAAAAAAAAAAAAAACTATTTCAATACGATAGATATTTCAACTGTTAAAGATGAATCCTTTTTATTGCTTTTTGCTGAAGTGTAAAACAGACATCGAAAAAAAAAAAAAACATCGAATTCGAAACTAATCATTAAAAGACATCGACCTTAAAACATCGATGGTAACTAGCAAAAACGTCTTTTAACGAGATTGATAGTGTATCGGTTGATTAACGATATAACTTTTGACCACATATCTTGATGAATTTTTTCTTTTTTTTTTTTGCTCAAAAATGTAAAACATTAACATAAAAAATTATAATGAAATAAATAATATTAAAAAAAATGGCGAAAGCAAATTTGAAAAGTTTTAGAAACATCGAGAGCAAAACATCGATAATAATCATAGAAAATGTTTTCTAATGAGATAAATACTGAAACTTCTGATTAAGGATGAAAACTTCTTAATACATATATTTTTATAAACCATCGACATCAAAAAAAACATCGAACCCAAAACATCGATGTTTCCAAAACATCGACATCGATGTCGCAGTCCTAATTTGAATCCCGATTACGATTCCTTTTGCAGATTTTTGCTTTCAATCTAATATCTTTAAACGAGCAATTCTTGTATATATATATATATATTTATTTTTCGGATCTCGAAAACGGCTCTAACGATTTCGATAAAATTTTGGATTTAGATAGAGTTTTGGTTTCTGAGTTCATCTACGTCGGCGTTTTTTCTGTAAAAACGCGAGTTCTCACAAAAAACCCCGTTTTTTTTTTTGTGCCTTCATTGAAAGTTTGAGAAGCTTTTATTTCGCCATTTTATTTGTGATTTCTTTCATTGTTACGTTTCCGTGGCGACCACGTTTTGTTATAACATATGGATTTCATATTTAATCACATCAACGCGAGTTTAAATTTTATGGTATTTGTCAACGTTAAATTGTTATTGTTTTTGAAATGTTAAAGCAAGGCTTCACTAGATATAGTCTCTTATACAGGCTGTTTCACTTATTCAAAAGTTTCATTATAACAATAGATTTCATATTTAATCACATCAACGTAAATTTAAATTTGTATGGTATTTGGCAAACGAGTTGTGGCAACACGTGATAATTAGATAATTATTATTGTTTTTGAAATTTAAAAGAGATCAATCAAAATAAAGTTAGAATTGGGTGTGGGCCGCGGTAGTCCGATCGGTAAGTCGTCGGACTCGTAACCCGGGCCGATCATATAGAGGGAGCCGAGCCGATAAAAGATCCACCGTCTTCATTAATGGTGGTTAGGGGACGTTTTCAAAAGTTTCATTATAACAATAGATTTCATATTTAATCACATCAACGTAAATTTAAATTTGTATGGTATTTGGCAAACGAGTTGTGGCAACACGTGATAATTAGATAACTATTATTGTTTTTGAAATTTAAAAGAGATCAATCAAAATAAAGTTAGAATTGGGTGTGGGCCGCGGTAGTCCGATCGGTAAGTCGTCGGACTCGTAACCCGGGCCGATCATATAGAGGGAGCCGAGCCGATAAAAGATCCACCGTCTTCATTAATGGTGGTTAGGGGACGTTAAAAATGTTCGTGGTCATAAAATCCTCCAAGTGAAACGATACCTCTGTGGGATGCTGGGCTAAGGGTTTGCTCGGCCCTTGGGCCTGGTTAAAAAATGAACAGAGCGCTCTTCGGGGCCCCATCCCGGTTAAACCACGAGTTGTGGTATGTACGGGGAAGAACCTTGGAGTGTGAAGGGAAGTCAAAGTCAAAACCAACTGTAACCAAATGCGTACTGGAGAACAGGGATTCTGCATCCATTCTCATCAACCTCTCCCGCGCTTTCGGCGCCAAATGAAATGAAATTGGGTGTGATTTTACGGTGAGCATGGATTAAATAAGGTTGTGTTTTTTAAAACAAATTACGGCTGTTTTAAATGCGTAATTGCAACCAAAGGCAAAATATGCTTTTCAAGTTTATCTAAATACGTACTTCGCATTTTAGAAAAAAACACGAGTTTACAAACCTCTCTTTTTTTTTTTTAACCGAGTGGGCTCGGTCCCCTGGTACTTTTATTTAATTAATTCATTTCTGAGTTATCATTCCAAGTGAAATATTTTGAAATAGTTTTTCTGTAAAAATATTTAAAATTGTTTTAAGCAAAATATTTTGAATTTTGAGCACATGGGAGCATTTTAAGTCTTTGTTATTAAATTTCAGAGTTTTACTCTTTTGTAATTTTGAAAAGAAGAAAAAAAGTGGGTGGGTGGGGTAGTTGAAATTGAATTGAAAGATGTTTTTTTTTTCTTAAGTACAAGCAATTCCAGTTACAATTCAGAGAATTCATCTTTCGAAACTATCACAGTGCAATCATATGAGTTAATGTTCATATGTATTCTTCATATGAATTAAGTGAAATTCATATGAAAAATATAGAACCAAAGACTTCGGGAAACGAACAGAAATTTCAAACTTAAATTTTACCCTAAACATTTTTTCACGCTTGTTAGTAAAACTTTTCCAAATATTCAAGAATTTCATGGATTTCAAAATTCACGTTTTTTATAAAAGTACAATATTAAGAGAATTTAAGAACTCAGAATATTAGTGCTTTCTGTGTTCTTTTTTAATAATTAGTACTACACATAAATTGGTTTCCATTGCCTTATTATTTTTGTCAGATATCAATTATGTTTAACTGGTATGATTCTTTTTCATAACTTCAACACTTAATCTGTAATTAAATTTAGGGTTGGTTCGGGTAAGTGGGCCACCCTCCTTAAAACTGAAATGCGCATATGGTTTTTATACTTTTTTGTACTGATCATGTCAAATTAATTACAGTGATTGCTTTTGCATATATTTGGGTTTCATGGAACTTTCTTTTGGATCATATAATTTAAGTCAAAAAAAAATTCCCCAAAAATTTTTTTTTGCAAGTTCAAGCAACATTTTAAAAAAAAGTGTTTCAATGTTAATTTTATTATTTTTTTCTATGTTTATCAAGTTTTCTTGTAGGGTTTAACCTAAAATACACATTGCAATAAGAATTTTTATGCTAAGTATTATTAATAAGCATTTAAGGGGAGGGGTCCCACTTACACCGTGGTTTTTCTCTATTAGGGTAAGTGGGCCCCTCACTATGGTGTAAGTGGGCCCCTTCATAATAATGATGATTTCAGAATGGAAAGTAGTTTTGATGAAATAATTTCTACGACGAAATAAAAGATAATTATGCAGACCTAGAAGAAATTGATGGTTCAGCTACAAAAACTGCAAAATCTGGTAACTATGTATTTCTGAAACTTGCATCAAAGAAAACCATAAAGTATTTTGAAGGTCTAATTTTAAAATATGATACAAATGAAAAAAAATACTGCAAAATTTGATAGAAAGAATAGAAATAGCTACAATTTGTATTGGTTTGATGTAGGTGATGTTAGAATTATAACTGAGGATGAAATGATAATGTTTCTCCCTCAGAAAACTTCAAAAAGACTCTGCCATTAAGTGTTTTAATTTTTTTTCAGCCTATTTTTTTTTTATATTTTACCAAAATTCATCTTAATCGACTCTATTGTGTTTATTCAACATTAATTTATATGCAAAAGCAAAAAATGCGCCTAACGGCTTTTAATGAATTTCACAGACATAATTGTTTTGTATTCCACTTTATAATTTTCTGTCATACACATTTAAATGTAAGTAGATATCTCATTAATGGATACATTTACAGAAATATATTCCCTACTAAAATTTTCCATACTTTGTCAGGTAGGACCCACAAACACCTTTCTAAAATATGCCCACTTTAAATATAAATAAATAGAGCGTGGCCCACTTACCCCTTCCTATGGGGTAAGTGGGCGCCCCCCCCCCCACGTCATTTTGCAAAGAATAAGATAGGTAAAAATATTTAAAGCATTTTTTTAGGAAACAATGCTGGACTTGCGTTTATCAATAATGCTGTTATCAAAATTTAACCTGTTTTACTTTAAAACTTTTGTATAAGGCTTCAAAAACGAACTGTTCTAAAAAGGGGGCCTACCTACCCTAACCAACCCTACTTTTTTTTTATTAATTGTCATCTGGAGTCGTAATTTGATGATTGGTTTTGTGTTTTTGTAAACCAATAATCATTCTTTTTTTCGCTTTCTCTCTTAAATGATTATTTCAAACATTTTCCCTTGCTACATGAAGACTTAAAGGTATAACAAAAAAAAAAAAAAAAAAAACATAATTTTTCCTGCTGCAAAAAAAAAAAAAAAGATTCATGAAATAAAAAAAAATATATTTCTCCTGCTGTAAAAAAAATCGAGATTCATGCAAAATATAATTTTTCTTGCTGCAAAAAAAGATTCACATAAGAAATACATTACTTCTCCTGCTGTAAAAAAATTGAAATTCATTTTAAATACAATTTTTCCTGCTGCAAAGATACTGAGATTCTAATAAAAACAATTTTTCCTGCTGAAAAAAAGGAAATTTTTTACAGAAATATAACTTTCCTGCTACGAAAACATCTAACCAAATGTTTGAAAAGGAAAAAAATTAACTAAGCTATTTTTACAACTAAAAAAATATTTATTTTTCATCCAATATAATATTTTCGTCAAAATAGGTCTAAATTCTAAAATGCGCAAATTATTTTTTAACAACAGATGAACAATATAATTAATCCATGTGCAACAATTCTTTTACGAAAATGACCCAATATTTTTATGCACATATAAAAACAATTTAATAAAACGCACCGTAAGTAACATTAAAAGAAACAAAGCTACTATACTAAAAATTAAATAAATAAACATTGAAGAGCACAAAGATATCCTTTCAAATTTTTGTAAATAATGGAGTAATGAAATCTATACATGCTATTTTAACAAAATATTTCGCAAAATAATTTAGCTTGTCAACAATGCACCAAATATTACATGAATAAGATAAAACTAAGCGATAAAACAATAACAACATAAAACAAACTCACTCACAGGAAAATATCCATCGTCATGAAATCCAAACTGAAGCGATGTCATTGCAAGCTTGAGGTTGCAGTTTTTTTTTTAAATCTTTTTTTTTTTTATCGTAGGCTGTCTACACTGCATCAAGACGTATCACAACACGGGCATTGGGATTCCCAAATTGGTCGACGTTTACCAAATACATAACGTTTGTCAGTCCGAATAAGTTCGGCTGGTTTCGGGTTTGAGATGGTGCACTAAATGGGAATCTTGCTCCAGACGATGGTTGAACAGTTCTGTGGTAATGACGATACAGGCAGGCTTCTCCCTCCGGACAGACTCCGAGTTGGCTGAAGATCTCGCAGTCAAGGCATTTCATCATATCCCTGTACTCCCGGATGAGCTTTTCCTTCTCCGCCCGATCCGTGACGAGCGAGAGGCAGGGGGCGACGACGTCCGAGTCCCTCCGACACGTGGGGCAACTCTTCTGGGTCCTGCGGAGCGCCAGGAGACCAGTCCTGGACGACTCGTCTCCATCTTTTAATACAGTTGAAACAGAACGTGTGGTTGCAGTTCTCTAAGATTCCGTATTTTCTCTCGGATTCGGGTTCCTTCTCTGGCACCATCTCTAAACAAATTCCGCACTGTACGTCGACGTCCGGCATTGTAACGCTTGCTTCACTTTTATTTCGGGAACTTTCCATTTTTTCGGTTCTTGTAAATACCAGTAAAGAAACCACTATTAACAGATCAGCAGCAGATTCCTTGCAAAGTCTCAAACAGCCGTAGCAATACAACTAAAAACGTGCAGCTAAGATAAAGACAGAAATGGCACTTTTGGCTCTCAGAACAACTGTAGAAATGAGGTACTCGCCAAATGAATTGTGTTTGCTTGGGATAGACTCTCAATTAAGAATTCAGAATGTACGCATCGGTTTTAAGCACCAATCAACACGTAGAGGGCATCTAAGTGGACAGGTGCCCTTAAACAGCATCGGTTGACAACTTTTTGATTGGAGGGGGGAGGGGCTATGAGCAGAAGCTTTGTTCGAGGGAACTTTCCAGGAATTCCTTCCCCTCTTGCGTTTTTTTTAAACTGCGAGGAAAACAAAGTTGCACACGTGACCATTAGTAATGGAAGCGCTTCTGTTAGGTATTGTCCCCTTCCCCGTGATGATTTAGGAAGGATTAACAGGACCTGGAGATTAGAATGCCGAGCTAAAAATATTTTTACCCTTTCTTTATTATTTTCACAAACATCTGCTTATTCTGTATCAGAGGTTCTCAAGCACTGTCTGGGATATTTTATCAGTCTGCATGAAACTATTTCTCTTATTCAAAGTAGAAAATAAATAAACAATAACAATAATTATATTTTAAAAATAATTACATTTTATACGCTATTTTTTACTTTAATTTTTGTTTTTAAATTACTTTTCACACTTTTCTGCTATATTTATTTACTTAATTATAACTACTGCTTTTCTTGACATTCTAAAATATTGGAGATAAATCATAAACAGCTTAAAACGAAGTTTTGCAAAGTTCTTTAATAAAGTGTAACCTCTCGTTATATCTCATTAAAATATATCGCGTTTTTTTTTCGTCGCGTGAAAAAACGTATGCAACAAAAAAAAATTCGCTTTTCATTCAACATAAAAAAAGTTAAATTTTCAAGAAAAATATTGTCCACTTTGTTTTAATCAATGAACAAAACTGGCATATTTTCCATGCACTTAATTCGTTGCCGTTTAAATTGCACCTTTCGATTCGTATTCCAACACAAAACAGCAATATTTTGAATATTAATTTTATGTTATGAGAAAAATTGATATACTAAATTTTCTTTTGAGTTTCTCAAGAAAATCGTCCTAACATGGTATTAAACTAATTTTTTTTTCCGATGCATATGTCATTAATTTGTACTTAAATTCAATCATTACTCCTTAGAACCTCGGTTATATTGCACTTTTTTGTTGTCTCCCGACGAGCGCGATGTATCGAGAAATTACTTCTCTTATTTTTTTGTATAAAAATATATACGACCCCCCCCCCCCAACCCCCCCACACACATTTTTACCAACCCGAAAGGCAAAAGATGTCGAAGACCCCTGTTCTATATTACGTGGCTTATTCGTTTTCACTTTAAAAGAAAAGTCCTAAGTTTCTGGCTGCCCACAACAAGGATTTCTTGAAGATAAAAAAGAAAGAAGAAGTTAGTTGTGTGTGTGTCGAAAAGCGATGTTTCAAAGCAAGACATTTCGCAGATGAATTTCTCGAAATTTAATGCTAAGCCCCCTTCGAATCCTTCCTTCTTCTTCTAGTCCTCTACGTTTTTAAAATTAGGATGCGCAGTACAAAGCATTTAATATACAGATACTTTCATTTATCACGAGTTCATTTAATTATAAAAATAAAAATAATAAAGTTTATTATTATTTTTATTCTCGACATTATTTTAATGATAAAAATATAATTATTATTGTTATAATGATAACATTAAAAGTAATAGCTCTCATAGCTATAATAATTTTTATCATTTTAAAAAGAAAAATCTGTTACTAATAGAATTAGCATCTTTTTTTTTTATCCTTTTGTATGCTTGAGAATAGAAATGGACTCGTTTCGGAGTTTCAAAGAAATCCATCATCAAGGCACGGACCTTCGAGGTTTTTCTTCAAAGAGTAAACATTTCAGCAATTTTAGGAAACTTTTATAAAATATTATTTTCTTAGTTTTCTTTAAAAAAAAGTCAAATGATGTAATTAACAGAAAAAAGTGCTTATTTTTACTTTTTTTTCTTTTTGAAATTAATTTTTGATTAAGAACCTTCGTGCTGAAAGTAAAAGTAAAATGAAAAACTTCAAACACGTATAATAAAACATTTAAACGTGTGTTTTTCGATTTTTAAAGAGCCCTTTTGCAATGAATAAGATGTGAGCTGAAAAGATATCCGAAAATTCGATGTTTTTACTTTCTTTTCGTGAACATTTCAAGTTTCGGCGGATTTGCACGTTTTGAGGTGTGCTGAGTCCCTTTTAACAACTTTTGTAAAATGTCTGTCTGTCTGTGTGTCTGTATGTATCAAGGTTACCAGTAGGGATGCACCGATTAATCGGCAGTACCGATTAATCGGCCACTTTGCCGATTATTCATAATCGGCAAAGTTTGCCAAATTTTTGCACAGAATAATAAGAACTGTGTAAACTCAATTTGTATGAATCACAAACCAATGATCATATGTAAAAGGAAATGAAAAAGCTCACTAATTGTCAATAATAGTTGACGAAAGTGAAGTAATTTAAACACGAACAGTTTTCGCAATAAAGTTTTACATCATTTGAACCACCAGTAATCACGTAAAATCTACATAAATTAGAAATCTTGAAATTTTTTGAGTTCCTCATATGAATTTTCGAATTTATCAAGCTACTTTATGGGGTTGCTTAAATGAATCTTTTTCCCCCTTAAGATTAAATACATTTTTCGATAGCTTCATTTTTACCAAATGTATTTCATTCCACACTAAATTAAATTCATAGTTAACAAACTCGCCCCCTCAAACGAAATGCTGAAATGCCGCCCCTGGTATTGACCCCTGCCCTCCTGTCCCCCCCCCCCCAACGACTGGTTTATCCTGGCGTGGAATGTATAATAGTCGTTTCTACTGATGGCTAATGTTTAGTATGCACTTTTTCAAAATACCAGTGGGGTTCAAAAACAATGGGGAAATTTCAATGCGTGCAAAGTCATTCTAAAGAGTCCTTAACAAAAATTTTGATTACCATTGAGCTGACATTATAACAAAACCAAATTCCCTGCAGTATAAGAAATTAACCAAAAAGAAATAAAAATTCAATGTTCAATATTTTTAGGGGGCAGGGGTGTAGTTTTTTTTAAATATTTATAACATAATAATCATTCTAATACATTTTCGGCAATTTCTTTTTTATTTTTTTAATCATAGCTGCTTCTTAATTTCACTGCAGTAACAATTCTTTCTAAGTTTGGATATATCTTTAGGTTTGCTATAAAGCTCATTATAATTTATTTTTGTGTCGTTCATTGTAAAAATATTGTATCTTCATGTTTTCATAATATGTATTTGTTTGCTAAATGGAATAACATTTAATTACATCTTTTAGTTTATAAGCGAAGCAAAGCACATTTAAGAAGAGAAATATCTAGTGACTAATAGTAGCCGAACAGTTATATTTGTTTCATAAGGAAATATTTGAGAAGGGCTTTATATAATAAGGCATAGTAAAATCATTTACAAGGAACCACACCATTGTTGAATGCATTGCTGCAATGGTTTCTGCTCTAACTAAACAGAACACTAACATTACACTTCAGAACAGAAAAACATGATTCAATCAGCTATCTTATCACCCGACTTCACATTTTTTGTTTCACTTTATTCTTTTCTGAAAATAATGTGTGGTTTCGTAAACTGTTGCTCCTAGCTAAAATGCGGGACTTTAGCGCTTAGCTGTCTCGTATCAAGGTTCCCCGGGACACGGGACAGTGTTTCAAAAAAACAGTCTAAAGGAAACACGAGGACAGTACCACTTGAAATCCTGGGACCCTTCTGGCTACCCCTGGTACGTGAGGGACCTGTAAGTTGTTTATTTGCCGCTGCAGTCGCGTCGTGGTAGCTGTAAAAATTTACAGCATGATGAATACGCAAACGAACATTTTTTCAATACATTTTCTGTCTAAAATGTAACATTTCAAAATATTCTTTATTAAATAAAACTGGCAAATTAAGGAATAGGAAAAAAAAAAAAAAACTAACTAATAATTGTTGTTATCATTACTTGATGCTTTTATTAAGTGCATGTTTTTCATAAACTAATTTCTGAATATTTGGCTCTAAATTTGTGACATCGTCACTTCTAGTGCTTTTCGAATTGTAACATTGAACAAGACAACGGCCCAGATAGATCGGTTTCAAGACGGATGTGGCTCTCGGTCGTAGGTTGGCCACCATTGTCTGTACAGTGTTTGAAATGAAATGCTGACCGAGTGCTTTAGCGCATTTCATGCATGATGAGTTTCGGGTGAAGAAAGATAGGGGGGGGGGGGGAGAATAACGGATAACATCGGAAGACGTCAATACCATGTGCAGGTGGATGGATATTACGACGGGGGGGGGGGGTAGACGGCTCCAGAATTTCTCATTGTAGTCGCATTACATCTGAAAGAAAAAGCGTTATTTATCCCTTCTTTATCAACTCTTTGTAGCTATATCCTGTCAATATTAGGGTGTTTTGACAAGGTATCTACTAACTTCAAGTAGGGACACTGAAAGGCCATCTCTCTTCTCTAGTTCATGGTCCTGAAATGCTTGATTAACAGCACTGTCCCCTATCCAATCTCTTCCCAGTAGACTCAAGTTTCTAAAGTCTTTCGTGTATTCAGCTGCTGAACAAGTAGATTCTTACACTTTAATAAACCGCCAGCAAAATGTTGGGGATTCCAAATGTTGAGCTCGCCTGAGTTCAACTCAACCACTTGTAAGGCGGTGGTTTCAATTGGAATTTTTGATTACTTTATTTAAGTTTTTACCACGAGTAAAATCGGGGTTTCACTGTGAACTCAAAGAGTAGGATCCTACCAAGAGATGGCGCGAAGCGGGGTTTGGCCGAATCGCCGAATACCGAAGCTTCGGCTGTTGCACATATTGAAGTTTTAGCATTGAGCATCAGCGATAGCGATCACTTAGCAATACTTTCTATTGCCAAGGCCCAAGGGCGTATTTAAGGGGGGGGGGAAATCGAGAAAGATTTTTTTCAAAAGTAGGTGTTCGGTTCGTGTTTACTCAAAAAAAAAAAAAAAACCTTAAGAAAAAAGCCCACTCTCTATTAACAGTGTTTTCAAAGGTGTATATAAGGGAGGGCTCCAGAGGTTCTTTCCTTCCTATACCCCTCCCCCCCCGCGAAAATAAATTCGGATTTTTTTTTTTTTTAATAAAGGTAGTTATTATTGTTCGGTTTAAGTTTACTCTTAAATTATTCACATACTTTTAGCTAGAAATACATAACTAAATAAATAATTGCTAATAATAATTCGTTAGATGACACCAGCAGTGGTGCAACCAAAGGCTCCTAGACGGGGTCTACATAGCGGCTCTAGTGCAACCCAAGAGGGTCAGGGAGCCCTTGCGATTTACTCGAAAGAAAAAAGAACGTGCCTTGGGAAAATGAATATATTTCAATTAGAAAACGCATAGAAAAAATCCTAATCATTTTGAATAGAAATCTTTAAATGAAAAATATTCAACACATGTAGATTATTAGTCAGCAAATTACGTTTCTCTCTTTCTTCTCATTCCCCCTGTTTTTCTAGTCAGTCAGGAAATAAGACTCTTTAAAGTAATGCTACACTCAATAAATTTAAAATAAAGTTTTCCCCGGCAAGAAATTTAAAATAAAGTGTAAGTATTCCTCCCAGCAAGAAATTTAAAATAAAGTGCAATCATTTTCGGTTTTAGTTTTTTCACAAATAATTTCCAAGCTTTCAGCTGAACCAAAAAAAAAAAAAAAAAAAATCGATAAGAGGTCCAAGCCGGCCGAGCTTGAAAAGACACGTAAGTTTCAATCTCTTTACCAGTGGTGAAATTAAAGAATATAGTGCTTCTCAGAGGCGGGTTTAAGGTAGGAAGTCGAGGCCCGTATATCCAAGCATGAATTCAAAGAAGGCTCATGACCCCCCTTTAAATAGTTCAAAGAGATCTTAAAATTTCTCTTTTACAACGTGTAATTTATTTGCAGTTTCAAGACTTCAATGTCCAAAAATTTTCGGAAGAGAGTTCTTTGCCCGCTTCTTCAATACCTTGGTCAAACATTGCCTCAAATAGCATTTTAGAGATTTAAAATTCAAACAGTTTACGGTAGTTGATATCCCCCTTACTTTTCTAGAGTCTTTAGCTCTAAAATGTGTTTTTTGAAAAGAGAGAGCTCCCGAATTACAGTCTCTATGCCCAAAAATTTTCCGGAAGAGTCCATAAATCCTTTTATTATCCTAAATGTTGTCAGGCAAAGCCTAAAAGCAGTTGTTCCTATCAAGAATCATGGCGTAAGCGGCGCTATTGAATTTTTTTTAAGGGGCGTTTTTAAAAGTTTTTGTTTTCTTTTTCTTCACGTGTGGCTCTCATTTTTAGAGGGATCTTCGTGTAATTCTTGGATGATAAGTTTTTGCTCTTGGGGGTAATGGGCACCTCTGCTAAAAGTAAAATTTTGATCCTTCAGTTTCAAAAAATAGAGCTTAAAATTGCATTCTTCAAGTTTCAATGCCGCAAAATTTCGGGCACAGTCCCCTAATCCTACCTCTTCTCTTGACGGTACTAAAGTAACCTAAATAAAAATGTTTTTAAAGCATTAATTTCGAAGCATTTCGGGAGAGAGTCTTTGCTAACGTTACTACCAAAGATGGTCTAAAGTAAAGATGTCTTAAGGTTTCAATTTTGAAAATTTTCGGAGGGAGATCCCTAACCACTTTTTGTCTCTTAACGTCTTCAAAGAGAATGCGAAATTGCGCATCTATATATCGAAAATCTTTCAGGGGAGGGTCTTTGAATTTTTACTTCCCAAAGATAACTTAAATGAGACTTTAGTCCAAAAAAAAATTACTCATCTTCTTTTCTTCTACTCTATCATGAAGAAATATATCCTGAGTTGTGCTTCAGTGTCAAAATATTTCAGGAGAGATGCCCCGAGTCTTCTCAATTCCTTTAACGTCACTAAAGATAGCCTGAAATTGCGTGTTTAGAATTTAACTTTCAGTAAGTTTCCCAGGGGAGTCTTGATCCTCCAATGTCATCAAAAGTAGCATAAATAATTTCAATTCTGAAAACAGTTTTGGAGGGAATCTAAAACTTTGTAATTTTCTATCTTTTCCAAAAATTATAATATTTTAATTCAATTTGAAATTTTCTACCTGTCTTACAGTAATAGCGGAAAAAAAAGTTGGGGGGGGGGGGGGCTAAGCTTGATTATATGGGCCCCCTCCGAAATAAAATCCTATATACGCCACTGCCAAGGCCAGAAATATAAGCAGTAGCCCTCGTATTAAAAACAAATTACTTTATTCCGTCATCATGTTCAAATATTCCTAAAAATATTTTTAATGCGATTCTTGTACTTGCTTCGAAAAACATAATCTTTTGAAATTTTCTGATGGCTAGCGGCAAAATTTAAAACTGCACTCTAAAATTAAGCGATATTGATTGCCGGATTTTTGGTTACCGACAATACATATTAACACCTTTACTGTACATTGATATTAATAAAAATAATATTTATAAATAAGAAAAGACTTTCTGCGATATTCTTTGATTGTTTTATTTTATATGTCCTCCATTACTGATTATTTTTCTTGCACAACCAACTAGCAAGTCACGTACCATCAATAGTACGCATATCACAGATTAGAAAACGCACCTATTAAATAGATGATAACTTCTAAAATTTAATTTTACATAAATTTCGGACTTTTCGTCTTTTTTTGGAGATTTTTCTTCTTATTAAACATTGTACGACCAGAACATAAATAAATCAGGGCATTTTAAAACTATTCCATTACATAAAACGGCCATTAAAAATGAGTTATCTACACAATAAGGGATGAGCAAAATTGTAATATTAAATGAATCATTCTTTAAAAATAATTTTCAGTTTTAAAAAGAAAAAAAAAGTTTTTTTTGAGCAGACAAATTGAAAACAACAAACATATTCGATAATGAGTTCCATTAAATATTTTTGGTATAAAAAAAAATCTCAAATTAAATGTGGCTTAAAGAATAATCATTCATAACTGCTGTATTTTCCTCTTATATATTTTTTCAACACCAGACTGCAAAAAAGGAACTGTTGCTTTTACAGTATTATACAGACAGTCGAGGTTCAAATTTAAAACTGTAAAATGCAACAGTAATAAACTGTAAAACTAGCAATTTTAGTTTCTTACTGTAAAGCTTGCAATATACAGTTTGTTGCCGTAAATTTAACTATATTATACTGTAAAAACAACAGTATAATACTGGCGTCAGAGGTTCCATTTTAAAACTAAAATGGACGGTAATAAACTTAAATTAGCAATTTTAGTTTTTTTACTATAAAATTAGCTGTATTATACTGTAAAAACAACATTCATTTTTTAGTGTATACATAAATAAACAAATAAAAATTATTTACAAAAATAAAACTCGAAAGGAATTGAAAAAAAAAATACAGGGAGAAAAACAGTATATTTTTTCTGCGAAAAAAAAATCTGTTATTAACAATTTAATTTTCATTCATTTATTTCATCACCAGTGTTAAAAATTGTCTATTTTTCGAAGTTGAACGAAGCGGCGTTCCCCTATTTTCTACGAAAAGGAACTTCGCTGGCGATGCAAACTAAACAATTACCAATTCTCAATTGTTCAAAAATTCTAAATGAAGGCATTGCCTTATCAGTAAAGCACTCGGTGTGAGTGTCAACCTTTCGCTGTCAGTTTTGTCAAGGTGACAGAAAGCGAGGGATCAGCCATTGAAGACAGGACAGAGTTGATCTTCTGAAATTGTGGTCTAATGGGAGGAATTGTATTGGAGACAGTGGGAATGCTGTCAGTCAAAGCATAAGTCACGATCGGGCAGACACAAAATGCTGATAAATGAAAGGGAAGAAGGGATAAATAATGGATTTTCCGTTAAGTGCAAGCTACTGCAATCAGAAACCCAGACTGGTCCCCCCCCCCCCGCCGCAATGTCCATCCACCTTTCCCTTTGATGCCTTCCGATCTCATCCGAAAGCTTTTTTTAATCCCATCCTCTTCGACCCCAAGTTCCTCATGTGTGAAATGCGTTAAAGCCTAAAGAAATGAGGCAAGAAAATTTTACGGTTTGGTGTGTACTGTATTTGGCCTACAACTGATAACGCGAGCTACTTTGATGGGTGGGTCACGCCCTATGGAGAGAGATAACGTCAATCAAAGGAGGGGGACAATTTCCGGATTTCAAGAAGGGTTTCGTAAGGATTTTTTTCGTCCTTTCCAACGCCCTTTCCACATAAAACGCGTTGGTGGTTATACTCGTACTTCAGCCATTTTTTTACTCGCTTTTTATCTACTTCATCGATATCAATTTATTCCCAAAATGAGAACCCAGGGAGGGAAACTATTAACTTATCAAGATCACATGTACTGAATTACCCTCGAAGATGAAACTATAAAAAGTGCAACATATAATTAATAAGCGGTATAAACAATCATTCTCCGACAATGCTTCCGAATGCTTATAACATGCAGTTTTTTTCAAGATTAATCCCATCGGTTATTTCGATGTAACATTTTGAGCTTTTAAGTGACACTAAAAGCACAAAATATTTAAGGTTTTTAAATTAATTTCACTAATTAAAGTTTTTGTTTGTTTTGTATTGTTAGTTACTAGAAAACAAGACATTTCTAATGTTTTATTGTAACTAAGTAATATGAAGCATTATATGCAATATGAAAAGCATGTTCTACAGTAGGGGAGCACAACCTTTTCAGTAAAGGGCCACACACGTAAGAGTAGCATTATTGGAGGGCCGCATGCGATGCAAGCCCATCATATGGAAGGGTAATTGCCCCCTCCCCCCAGGCTTTGAGAAATTGCCACTTTGAAAAAAAAATGTTTTGTTGTATTATTTGCATAGAGCCAGTCTTCTTTCTCCTGAACGCCAATGAACTAAAACTCAAACCAGGTATCGATAGAATCATGATTTTTCCGGCTTCATTAGTGTTAATTGACATAAGGTTTGATGAAGTTATTCTGAAGAAATTGCGAAAAATCTACAATTTTTTGTTCACATTTAAAGCGATTAGGCCTAAATGATTAAATATGAAATAAATTGTTACAAAACGTGATTGATATGAAACAGTAATAATAATGATAATTTTGAATGAAGGCTTAACTGAATCAAACATGAAACTCATTAGCGGGCCACGTACGAAGCGTTTTTATTGCCAGCAACTCTTGCAGTTTTTTGAAATATAAATTAGTGGAAAAGCAGGAAAACAAAAAATGAGAAATCCTTTGCATAAAAATAATTTTATTAAATCACTCAGCTGTAAAATAGTGAATACACATGATTCAAAGTAAAGCTACACCTTTTGATGCTAAGCAGCCTTTCTTATGGCGGCTGCTTAGCTATGAGAAGCAGAAAATTAGACATGTTTTGGAAAAGGGGTTACATGTATGCAATATTTTTGCAATATTGTGCTTTAATATTGTTGAACTTCATCATTTATTTTCATACATGAAATTAAACAATTTCCAACAATAGCACTTTCATAAATCGTAATACAAAAAGCTTTTTTATCAAAACCCAATTATGCAAAACTCAACAAAAATATTAACCCAGTGATGAAAAAACAATGATGAAAAAGACTTCCTATTTAAAGACATATTTAAAAGCAAATACTTATAGCTTATAGTATACATGACAAAAAATTGTCCATAACATGAAATGAGTTTTATTTAAAAATGCTTTTAAAAGAAAGATCAGAACACAACTCAAACATTCGGCATCAGAACTAAAGTAATTCCATTCCCCATCCCAAACATTTTCTTCAACAATACAAAATCATTATGTAATTATAGCAAAATAAGGTCAAAACGTAATCTTAATCATGGTTAATCATGGAGGTAAAGATTTGTGGAACTTCAAAAGCAACAAAAATGAGAAACTTGATTTGCATATATCAGATCTCAACAAGTCAATTAGTTCCAACTTATACAAGAGCTTCATCAACAAGAACTCCAAATAATTTAATTTTACGTCTTTTGGATCGGAAAATATCTATTCTCCACGCGGTGACGGTGAGTTCAACAATCAAAAAATAGTGGTTAAAAAAAGTTTCGTATTTATTAAAAAAAAATACGTTTGTATTCTTGCTCAAAATGATTTTTATTGTGTACTACTCTGAAAATAATAAGAAATACTGTACCCTGAAAGTCGATGCTAAAAGATTGCTGAAAAATTACAGATAAACCCTAAAATTACGCCTTACACGTGCGCAAAACATTCAATATATGAAAGCAAAATGAGCAGTATTTTTAGCATTTCATATGGAAACATTAGCCTTGAGCAATGAAATATTAAAAAATAAGTTATGTGTTTTCAAAATGGCACTTTTTTTTAAAATTTCTTTTTTCGTGTCGTGGCCTTATTATAGCAATTATTAGGTTTGCTGAATCAGTGCTTGTGCTGGTGCACTATAGTCTTAAAAGGTGAAAAGCTCAAAGTCTTGAAATCTATTTCCAAATTATTTTCTTTTAACTTTTTGAGAGTATTTTTCTTTGGTGTGAATAATTTAAGATCTTGTTTGGAAAACCTTTTACGTTTGCTTTTTTATTCTAAGAAGAAAAAAAAATATTATTTTATTCTTTTTCTTTTCATTTTTTAACACAAGACAAAAAAAAATAATGCACTCGCGGGCCGCACATAGCTGCGCGGCGGGCGGCAGATTGTGCATCCCTATTATACAGTTATATTGATGTTTATAATAAATCAACTGATACCAAATATTAAATCGCAGAATAGTTTAACAAGAAATTAGCTGCGTTTACATTATATCTTAATACTGCAATAAATATCTAAATATTCTTGTTAAAATTTTGAATTTGTTGGAGTCATGTACGGTGCATCGTGCGTTCTTTCCCCTGAACGCCAATAAACTGAAAGTCTTTTTGAATCTTTTACATTATGATGGATATATGTTGTTACTTCAAAAACCTTTATTAGGACATAGCTGTGCCCCGCGGTGTCACCCGCGTTAATTTGACAACAATCAATTAAAAAACTATTTTAATTACATCACGCTATAAAGGCTGCCCCCCCCCCCTACCATAGATGAGCGCTGCACTAGTGGTTGTAACTAAGAACAAATTCTTATCTTTCCAGTTAATTTTCAACAGGGAAGTCATGCCAGATCTATCCTATAAAGACAATGTAAATTTCTAAAAAAAAAAAAAAACTGTAATTAATATTTACAACATCATTATCTCACAGTGACAGTAGACTATGTTCAGACCTCCCATTTTGAATTTTTCCAGGGTGAGCGAGGGGTCACAGGGTCATATTCTATACAAATTATGCTGAAAAACAACCAAAGCAACAACCATTTATTTGTAAACGCATTCATTTCTTTAAATCAGAGGGGGAGGGGAAATTTTCTCCTCCTGGCCCTACAATATGACTGGCCTATCCATCATACAATGTACTGTTCTGAGGCTTAAATGTCTGATTGTTGCTCTGAGATGATATGGAAGCATAGTTTAACTCGTATTAAACGATGATGAAAAGTTCATTAAATAATAAACTCATTAAATTCAATTAAATTTCTTCACTAGAATTAGAATACATATTTGTTTTTCCAAAACTGAATAGCAAAAACAAGTTTTGAAACATTTTTTCCTAATCTATTTCAAGTTTTTTTCCTCAAGAATTATTTTAAAATATTTTAATTATTTAATTAATACCAATGAAATTTTAAATTAATTTTCTGATTTTACTCTCAATTGTAGTTTGTCAAAATTATACTGTTTTTAGTAAATTTTTTGATATCCAGCAATTTTTTCTAGTTTTGCCAGTTTTTTTTTTTTTCATTTTTGCCGGTTTTTAAAGTTTTTCTCAGTTTTTGCCACTGTCCTAGCAAAAATGCCATTTTTCCGGCAAAATGCCCAACCCTAAACGAAATTGAAAGATGGCCATTTTGAGTGAGCTTTTTGGATTTTTTTAAATTTCAAAACCCCGCCTATGTGAATTCTAGTGCATCAAGGAACCTCTGTGCCAAGTTTGATGAAAATCCGACAAAAACTGGATTTGTATAAGAAATAAACATATATACAAACATCCATCCATTTTTATGTATATAGATTGAAACTATCATCGTATCACGGGACGCGGGAGCGTCCCGCCCCGCCAAGAAAACTAAATACAAGCCGCCAAGAAATTTCCGTCGCCAAGAAAAATGTAAAAGAGCGACTAAGGACTGTTTGCGCGAGTAACCAAACCGGGGTTTTCCCCCCTCTGTATCTCAGCCCCATAAAGATCCCTAGAGTTCTTTTTTGGTATACTCAATCTCCAGCGGCCCCTGACGGCACATACTAAAGCAAAACATCCAGGACCCTCAGGGGGAGGGGTGATAAAGGTTATAAAATCGCTATTTTTCGCACTTTTTAAAAATTGTTTGACAGGGGTCCAGACTAAACGGTAACTCGGATTGAGCTCTGCTTTTGCACCCACATTTATTTTGTCCCAAAGCTCGGCATAGGGGGTTTTTCGACCCCCACCCCCTCCCCCCTCGTTTTTATTTTCCGTATCTTTTCTCCCCGGGGGTCTTTAGTGTTGATTTTCGGTATGAATATTCTCGATGAGACATTGAGGACGTTTTCCCAAAATTTACCCCCGGGGTCATCGCACCCCGGAGTTATTAATGCTTAAAATTGGTCCGATTTCTATCTACTAGCTCTGTTCAACATCTGAGCATTTATGTTGTCATTGTTGGGCGACGAGGAAAGAAAACTCAATGATTTATAATTTCATCTGTTGCCAGTTTCTATTTGTTAACAAATAAAATATTTGTAATTGATTTTATTGCATAAGGCTTTTAAAAGGGATCTTCAATTTAGTTCATTTTAATATGAGATCGGCAGTAAGGGTTGGGTTTTTTTTTTTAACTTTTAATTTAATCGTAGTATTGTTAGCAACTAGCTTTGTTTTGCGTCGGTTCGGGTGGTACATTGTGATTGATTTCAAATTTATCCTAGACTGAAGAAGATCCTTGAACTTTTGCACCAAATGCATGCCGCCAAGAAAACCACATATGTCGGACCGCCAAGAAAAATGTTGAAGGGAAAAAAAACATGCAAAGTAAATTTTGAAGAGAAAAAAAAAAACAGGCAAAGAAATAATATTAATGCAAAAACATGTGATATCTCCCCAAAAACAACAGTGTTGTAAAAAAATCCCCCGCCAAGAAAACCTTAAATACTCAGCCTTAAAAAGTTATGATATCGAGTTTTCCCGCCAAGTTTGTGCCAAACTACAACTAACCTGTATGTATAGTTCTTTTAAATTGTTTTCAGTCCTGCCAGGCGGGAAGTTTTTACTCATTAAGCAACCACCTCACACGACAAAGCTTCCCGCCTGGCAGGACTGAAAACAATTTAAAAGAACAATACATACAGGTTAGTTGTAGTTTGGCACAGACTTGGCGGGAAAACTCGATATCATAACTTTTTAAGGCTGAGTATTTAAAGTTTTCTTGGCGGGGGATTTTTTTACCCCCCTTACTGTTGTTTATGGGGAGATATAAATGATTACAGCATTTTTCAGATTGCAAGTCATGTCTCAAATCAAATGTTTAAAACGTTCGCTCCTTTGCCAACTCTCTCAAGAAACACCTGTTAAACTATACTCTATACTGATTGAAGAGGAGAAATTGGTGTGCACACTACTTCGCCTAAAGCTGATAACGCGAGCTACTTTGACGAGTTGGTCAAGCCCATGTGTCACGCCCATGGGGAGAGATAACGTCAATCAAAAGAGGGGGCCAGTTCCGGATTCCAAGAAGGGTTTCGCAGGGATTTTTTTTCGTCCATACCAACCCCCTTTTCATATAAAACGTGTTGGTGGTTATTCTTTAGCCATTTTGTTTACTCGCGTTTTATCTACTTCATCGATATTAATTTCTTACCAGAATGAGCTTTAGTTACATGTAATCGAACCCTGGGAGGGAAACTATTAATTTATCAAAATCACATGTACCGAATTACCGTCGATGATGAAACTATAAAAAGTGCAACATTAATGAGCGGTATAAACAATCCTTCTCCGACAATGCATCCGAATACTTATAACATGTTTTTTTTTTTCAAGATTAATCCCATCGGTAATTTCGATGTAACATTTTGAGCTTTAAGTGACACTAAAAATACAAAATATTTACGGTTTTTTAAATTAATTTCATTGATTAAAGTTTTTTTGTTAGTTTTGTACTGTTAGTACAAGAAAAGAAGACATTTCTAATGTTTTTTATTGTAACTAAGTAATGCAAACCTTTATATGCAATATGAAAAGCATGTTCTACCGTAGGGGAGCACAACCTTTTTCAGTAAAGGGCCACACACGTAACAGTAGCATTATTGGTGGCCCTCAGGCTTTGAGATATTGTCACTTTTTAAAATAATATTTTATTGTATTATTTGCATTGAGTCCTGCTTCTTTCTCCTGAACGCCAATGAACTGTCGAACCAGGTATCGATAGATTCATAATTTTTCCGGCTTATTATTTTTAATTGACGTAGGGTTTGATGAAGGGATTCTGAAGAAATAGAGAAAAATCTTCCAATTTTGCTCAAATCTGAAACGATTTGTCCTAAATGATTAAGTAAGGAATCCATTGTTACAAAACGTGGTTGATATGAAACAGTAATAATAATGATAATGAGAAGTTTGACTGAATCAAGCGTGAAACTCATTAGCAGGCCACGTACGTATTATTAATTTTTATCGCGAGCAACTCTTGTAGTTTTTGCAATATAAATTATTTGAAAAGCAGGAGAACAAAAAATGAGAAATCCTTTGCATTATAATGGATATGAGTTGTTACTTCGAAAACCTTTGTTATGGCATGGCTGTCCTCGGCGATTTCACCGCGTTAATAAGACAACAATCTATTAAAAAACTATTTTAATTACATCACGCTATGATATGTATATGATAAATGTATAGTAAAAAACTACACTGTGAAACGCAAAAATAAAAGAGCTTTTAGAAAAAAATTAGTAAGAAGGCCAGTCGTATAAAATATTTAAGTTTTGTTAATTTTTTGTTCAGAGGTAGGCCGTGCAATGCCGGGCCAAGCAGCTAGTATCTAATTGAAATATTGAATCTTTTCACTAAATGATATTTTGGGAGAAAAATAATAATTTTATTAATCACTCAACTGTAAAATATTGAATGCACATGATTCAAAGTAAAAAGCTATATCTTTTGCAGTGAAAATATTTTGAGCTTCGGATGTTAAGCAGCCTTTCTTATTGCGGCTGCTTAGCTATGAGAGGCAGAAAAATTCATGTATGTTTGGAAAAAGGGTTACATGTATGCAATATTTTTGCAATTGCTGTTGAACTTCATCATTTACTTTCATGCATGAAAGTACACAATTTCCAACAATAGTACTTTCATAAATTGTAATACAAATAGCATTATTATCCAAAACTCAATGATGCAAAACTCTAACAAAAATGCTAAAATCCATTGATAAAAGAATCTCATCACTATTACTAGCGGTGACCCGTGCGGAAGTTCCAGCCAAAAAAAAAAAAAAAAAAAACTCTCTAAAACTTAAAAATTTAATGCGACATTTTTTACTTGGCTTCACTTTGCTCTAGACCGACATCGCGCATACTCACTGCCGTCCGTTCTGACAACCTTTTCAAAGAGATCAACGACCAACGTTCACTTTTACAACTACTACAACAAGTGATACCCTACTATTAAAATCCAATATACCCAAGGCTACCACTAAACTATAATTACTAACGTTATTCGACATGAAAACTACCATAGTTATTTTGGACACAATAAAACGTTACAATTATGGTTTACGCGCGGAAAGCTAAGCTCTCAGCTGTGAAATGTCTCGACATTTTAAAATTGATTTTGAAACAACAATGGTTAAACGATTTTAACCGTTCTTGAGCAAAAAAAAATTGAACTTTTTCAAGCATTCAATCGCTTATTAAGTCGCTTAAACGTGGATGGAATTTCGAAGATTGTCGTTACGCAGGCGCTAGCGGTGAAAATGAAGGCGCAGAGCAAGAAGAAACGTTCTAAAGAAACGCATTTTTTTTAATCTTTCGATATGAAATCAAAAATGGGACGACGATACGACAACTTATTTCGACTAGACTAGAGTTCTATTTTGTGCCCAAAAATTGATGCTTCGACATAAAAAAACGAACCGACACTTTTTAGAGCGGTGGGTTCTCTAATTTTTCGTCAATAGCCCGCGGGAGATAAGCTTCAAAATCAGAAATTTTCATGCACTTTCGATAAAGAAATGAAGCAAGTTTCGACCCGAGGATAATAGGACTTCTGGCTCGGACTTAGCAGACATAATATATGGAGATAAAAAGTGAAGCCTCGGAAATTGGAGACACGGATCCTCACAACTTGATCATAATTTTGTGCGCGGAGATTAAACACGGACCTAATTATCAAACAGGGCATCTAAATCGATGCCGTGAGAGCCTTGAATGCGGGCTGAAATGCAAAAATGGAATTGGGGATTTCCCTCCACATTACCTATGATTTTTTCAGAAAAAAATATTTTATATTACATAACATCAAATTAGTTGTTAATTTTCTTTTTGTGCCTAATTTTGCACAAATGATTGACATCCTCGGTACAACAGGGGTATTATTCGATAATTGATGAATTTTAGGCGCGAGTTAGACGGTTGTCAAATTTGTTGCAACTAACTATTTATTTGTGGTGCGATCCTTAGTTGTACAGTTTCCAAGAGAAAAGATTTTCCCTCGCTTCCATACAGTGGCGACAGACCAATAGATTTGGAGAGATAGCCAGCTTCCTCACACTCCGTCGGACAATTGTCCTTTTTTGTTTTCAATTTCATCACATGTTTTATAGTTGAAAAGTAAAAAATAATTGCTCCAACCTAAAAAAAACGTTTACGAGACTAATGTGAGGAGTACTGTCTAAAAAAACTCGCCAAATCAACTGAGAAAGCTTAGGCGAGTACTAGACTTAACATGAAACACTAATCAAGCTACAATAAAGATATACTCTGTCATCAATTTACTCGTTGAAATCTTAAACTTAAAATGCAAAATCTCCCCAAAAAACAACAGTGTGTGTAAAAAAATCCCCCGTGCCAAGGATAACCTTAAATTACTTCAGCCTTAACTAACTGTTATGATATCGGGAGTTTTCCCGCCAAGTTTGTGCCAAACTACAACTAACCTGTATGTATAGTTCTTTTAAATTGTTTTCAGTTTTGCCAGGCGGGAAGCTTTGTCTTGTGAGGTGGTTGCTTAATGAGTAAAAACTTCCCGCCTGGCAGGACTGAAAACAATTTAAAAGAACTATACATACAGGTTAGTTGTAGTTTGGCACAAACTTGGCGGGAAAACTCGATATCATAACTTTTTAAGGCTGAGTATTTAAGGTTTTCTTGGCGGGGGATTTTTTTACAACACTGTTGTTTTTGGGGAGATATCACATGTTTTTGCATTAATATTATTTCTTTGCCTGTTTTTTTTTTCTCTTCAAAATTTACTTTGCATGTTTTTTTTCCCTTCAACATTTTTCTTGGCGGTCCGACATCTGTGGTTTTCTTGGCGGCATGCATTTGGTGCAAAAGTTCAAGGATCTTCTTCAGTCTAGGATAAATTTGAAATCAATCACAATGTACCACCCGAACCGACGCAAAACAAAGCTAGTTGCTAACAATACTACGATTAAATTAAAAGTTTAAAAAAAAACCCCAACCCTTACTGCCGATCTCATATTAAAATGAACTAAATTGAAGATCCCTTTTAAAAGCCTTATGCAATAAAATCAATTACAAATATTTTATTTGTTAACAAATAGAAACTGGCAACAGATGAAATTATAAATCATTGAGTTTTCTTTCCTCGTGGCCCAACAATGAAAACATAAATGCTCAGATGTTGAACAGAGCTAGTAGATAGAAATCGGACCAATTTTAAGCATTAATAACTCCGGGGTGCGATGACCCCGGGGGGTAAATTTTGGGAAAATGTCCTCAATGTCTCATCGAGAATATTCATACCAAAAATCAACACTAAAGACCCCGGGGAGAAAAGATACGGAAAATAAAAACGAGGGGGGAGGGGGTGGGGGGTCGAAAAACCCCCTATGCCGAGCTTTGGGACAAAATAAATGTGGGTGCAAAAGCAGAGCTCAATCCGAGTTACCGTTTAGTCTGGACCCCTGTCAAACAATTTTTAAAAAGTGCGAAAAATAGCGATTTTATAACATATATCACCCCTCCCCCTGAGGGTCCTGGATGTTTTGCTTTAGTATGTGCCGTCAGGGGCCGCTGGAGATTGAGTATACCAAAAATGAACTCTAAGGATCTTTATGGGGCTGAGATACAGAGGGGTGAAAATCCCAGTTTGGTTACTCGCGTAAACAGTCCTTGTCGCTCTTTTACATTTTTATTGGCGACGGAAATTTCTTGGCGGCTTGTATTTGGTTTTCTTGGCGGGGCGGGACGCTCCCGCGTCCCGTGATAAGAGAAAAAGGAGCAACAATGGCGACGATGCAAGCTTCAAATTTTAACTTTCGCTTAGCAAGAAAATATATCGCCAAGTAAAATGACGTTCCTATAACTAAAAAAGTTTTGATGGAACTAACGCTCCCAAAGACTAAATTTCCTCTTTTTTTTTTTTTTTTTTTAGCCATCTAAATGTAAGGAAGACACGGCAAAGTTTTTGAAAAAAAAAAAAATAAATAAATAAAAAAAGTGTGAGCGTTTTTGAATATTTTGGATATTAAAATACTGATAAGATATTAAAATACTGCCAAAAATGAAAAACAAAGATGGTAAAATTTCTTGCCTATGTGGCACGTTCGACTTCATAATTATTTTCTCTAAAATACTCTGCAAAAAAGTAAAAAAATAAATCCTAACTGCAATTAAAAAATAAATCGTCAAGTAAATAAAAAAGGTCTTTAACTAATACTTGAATTTAGTTTAAAATCGAAAAATAAACTAACTAAAAAATAAAGAACATACAGTCTCTGTTAAAACATGGTTGGATTGGTTGTGTATGATTTTTCTGGAGCAAGAGACTTCAATGGCTATGCTGCGCCATGTTAAGCATGGTAAAATCTCGCCAAGAAGAAGTTTTTTCGTATACGCAGTTTTTAGACATTAAACATTACGATTTTTGTTAATACAAGGCAGATATTTTCTTTTTTTCAAAAAAACTCTGGTAAAAGTTGCGCTTGAATTTCATTTTCTTACTCTACTTAGTTTTTTTTTTTAATTCGTGTAATATGGATACAGCGACAGCAGTAAAAAATCATTTAAAAATTTACCTCGGGCAAAGCCGTGGCGGGTAAACTCTAGTATAACATAAAAATTGAATAAAAATTTGCCTTTCGGTGCTACATTTACATAAACTTCAAATTTTTTTAACTTTATTTTGAGCTGCTCCTTTTTAATTAAAAAAAAAAAGAGGAAAAACACAAATTATCGTTACGTACAGGTGCATGGTGTATGTGAAATGAGATTATCTTAACAATCTGGTTGAGAAACACATTGCATGGGTAAATGAGAAAATTTTACCGGGAACCAAAATAAAATGTCATAGATAAGTTTATTGCTTTGTCAGTATTGGCATACAGGTTTTCACAGTACTATAAAAAGAGATTGGAATAAAGTTTTCGTCACACCTAAAAAATTGGCTGTTTTCTGCTATTTGGGAATTCGGTCCCGATTTTTCAAGAGTTATGCTCAGCGCACAGATTATATTTTTGCGCGATATGTTTTCATTAAATGTGTAGGTACAAGGAAAGAGGTTCTCATATTTTTTTTTACAACTTCAATTTACTTTTTTGTTTAATTCTGAGGGTGATTTTATACTCCTGGGACTATTTTATTGTTTAATAATCTTGAGCAATATCTATAAAAATGGGTTAAATTTTTGTCAACGGATTGATAAAACTTAACAAAAAACTGAAAATTATATGCCCTATAGCTAAAAAATTAATAAATTATTTTAATTAAATAAATCGTCGAAGCTTCGCTCCATTTTCTAATTAAATACATTTTTTTATTTTAAGTTTTTTCATTGCATAAATGTTTTACAGCATTTTTTTTCGATTTCATATCAGGTCTCAAAAAACATTAAATGCTTAAGTAGAAAAATCAATTATAAGTATTAATGTGATGAAAACTATCATCTCGATGATTACAGCATTTTTCAGATTGCATATCAGGTCTAAATCTATCAAATGCATAAGCAGAAAATGAATTATAAATATAAATGCATTGAAACTTTTTAGGATGATACATAGAATACATTTTCATTATAAAGTAGGAACTGTACTCTGAAGTAAAGTTTTGGTGCTAAGGGGAAAAAAAAAAATTCAACACACGGTGCTGAGAGTTACGTTAGGCCTCACAATTTAACACACACGTTGCCCCCCTATAGCAGGAGTTGGAAGGAAAATATTCTTCTAAGAATCCCTATCGCAGAAGTTTCCCCTTTCACACAATATTTTTCCCCTACGTCGACTGAGAGCCATCACCTGTCAGCCCACCTTCTCCACCCTATTGTACTCTCCTAGCCCTCGGGCCTCCTGCCGTTCTTCGTGACAGGTAAGAGATAAGGATTTTAGGCGAGTTGATGAATAAACCGAGAAATTTATTAAACATCACGCGCTGGCGTGTGAGCGGCAGCGAATGGGTTAAGCAGGAAATGAATTATACAGGGTGTCCACTCCAATCGTGGACCAATAGCTAATTTCTAAACCGTTAGAGATAAGCATAGAGTTTATTTAGGAAAAAATCTCCAAATTACGAAAGGAATTTTGGGTCTATTCAATGTTTTTCAAAAAATCAAATTTTGAAAGAGTTACGAAATTTAAATTTTTATACAGCCCCCCAGTCCTATCAATCATATTTAGTAAAACATTCTTGACACTGTAACGTTTAAAACTAAAAAAAAAAAAAATCACTCTTCTACGACAAAAATTGACCGAGTTATGACGTTTTGAAAAATCAAGATTTTGAAATATTTCGCATACGGTACCTTAAGCGATCTCTCGATGACGTCATGAAATAATGCAAAATCTTGATTTTTCAAAACGTCATAACTCGGTCAATTTTTGTGGTAGAGGAGTGATTTTTTTTTTTAGTTTTAAACGTTACAGTGTCAAGAATGCTTTACTAAATATGATTGATAGGACTGGGGGGCTGTATAAAAATTTAAATTTCGTAACTCTTTCAAAATTTGATTTTTTGAAAAACATTGAATCGACCCAAAATTCCTTTCATAATTTGGAGATTTTTTCCTAAATAAACTATATGCGTATCTCTAACGGTTTAGAAATTAGCTATTGGTCCACGATTGGAGTGGACACCCTGTAAGTATCAATGTATTGAAACTATTTTTGGGCTGATACATAGGATACGTTTTTTCTTTATCAAGTAAGAACTGTACACAGAAATAAAGTTTTGGTTCTAAGGGGGGGGGGAGATTTCAATACCCCAGCTGCTGATAGCAATGTAGAATCTAATGTTAGGCCTAGCAACTTAGCAAAAACGTTTTCTCCCTTGTAGAAGTTAGAGGGAGAAAACAACTCCAAACATCCTAATCACAGAAGTTTTCGCCTTCGCACAATTTTTTTCCCTGGGTCCTGCGATAGTCATCACCTGTCCAGCTCACCTCCTCTTTCCCTATTGTATTCTCCTACCCCTTTGCCCCCTGCGGCTCATGGTGACAGGTAAGAGATAAGGAGTGTCGGCGATTTGCAGTATGTACCCAAATTTTTTAAATATCGCACTATCGTTTCCCCCAAACATTTTGCTTTTTTGAGATAACTCTTACTCACTCAATACTGTCAGTTACTTAGTACTCAATACTATAAAACAAAAAGCCAATTCAGATAGACTGATTTTAGTTTTGTAATGAAATATTACAAATTTTATTTACCTCTGTTACACAAATGTTTATCTTAATATATAAAAATTACGTGTCCCTGTGTTTGTGGCCAATGGACTCCTCAATTACTGAACCGATTGTAACCAAATTTTGCACGCAGTTTCAGTTTGGTCCAACTTAAATGATAGGATAGTTTATATCTCAATTTAGGACCGCAATGTATTTTTAATTGCAAATTATGTATTTAGCTACCAGCTTTTCTGTGTTCTTGGCTAAACCTTTTTACTAAGCCTTTTTTGACACCTCCATGGCTGAGCGACATAAAGCACACGTTCTGACAGCTTCCGGAGCGCAGTAAACAGGTAATATCTTAATATATAAAAATTACGTGTCCCTGTGTTTGTGGCTAATGGACTCCTCAGCTACTGAACCGATTTTAACCAAATTTTACACGCAGTTTCAGTTTGGTCCAACTTAAATGATAGGATAGTTTTTATCTCAATTTAAGACCGCAATATATTTTTTATTGCAAATTATGTATTTAGTTACCAGCTTTTCTGTGTTCTTGGCTAATACTAAGCCTTTTTTTTGACACCTCCATGGCTGAGCGACATAAAGCACACGTTCTGGCAGCTTCTGGAGCGCAGTAAACAAGTAATAACCTTTCTTATAATATATAAAAATTACGTGTCCCTGTGTTTGTGGCCAATGGACTCCTCAGCTACTGAACCGATTTTAGCCAAATTTTGCACGCAGTTTCAGTTTGGATAACTTAAATGATAGGATAGTTTTTATCTCAATTTAAGACCGCAATGTATTTTTTATTGCAAGTTATCTATTTAGCTACCAGCTTTTCTGCATTCTTGGCTAGAATTCTTTAAACATACCCGGAATGCCACCACATAATCTGCGGTTAAAAATTGGTTTACCCATAGTTCTTCTACGTAATTTAAATCCACCGAGATTATGCAATAGTACGCGTTTAGTTATCAAAAACATCACCGGGAACATTATTGAGGCAATCATTTTTACTAGCAAGTTTAAAGATGAAGTAGTTCTGTTGCCACGTATTCCAATGACACCGTCAGAATCTTCAATACCCTTCAAAAGGCTACAGTTTCCCATTCGTTTAGCTTTCGCCATGTCCATTAATAAGTCCCAAGGGCAAATAATGTCAATTTGCGGTTTAGATTTAGAAAATCCATGTTTTTCCCATGGGCAGCTATAGGTCGTTTGCTCCCGTGTGGGAAAACCGTCCAATCTATTTTTGTTTACAAGAGACAGATTAACAAAGAATATTGTGCACCGATTAGTGTTGAGTTAAACTGAAATTAAAAATGCTTATAATTCAAAAAATAACAAATAATATTGGTTAATTATCTACCCTATTAACATTATTAAAAAATAAAATGTTACATTAAAAAATAAAATGTTACAATAGCAATTAGCAAATTTTTAATTTACTCAATTGTTACAAGCTTGAATATAATATTTCTAAGTACTAAAATGCTACATTTTTTGTTGATTTTTTGTCTCTAGCAAACTTAGGAAATTTTTGTTCGATTGTTTTCATATTTTGACCTCAAGTTCATATTTATATAAAGTTGATCTCTATAACGGTAATAAAGTTTTTCGTTTGTATTGAAACATTATAGTTTAACCCATACCTTAGCCACAGCAACGCGTGGCCGGGTCAGCTAGTCTCATATAAATAAAAACTGCTCCCAAATAAAATGATGTACTTAGCAATATCTTGTAAATCCATACGTTTTGCGTTTTTAGGAAACGTTTAAAGATTACTATTCATGTTTTTTTTTTTTATGCTAAACCTAAGCAGATTATTTTGACAGCAAAAAGAAAAAAAAAGCTAAGTGCCAATTACGACTAAATTTTACATCTTAGTTTTGAATTCTGAATTTCAAGTGAAAAGTACAATGTTCTTCTTTATCAGTAGAATTTATTATACAATTTCTTTGTATTCAGTTATCCATTTACCATTTCATTTCAAGCATTGTACACTGAAAAAAAAAAAAAAAAAAAAAAAAGAAAAAAAAACTGTTGTTTTTACAGTATAATACTGGTAGCAAAGGTTCCAGTTTAAAACTGTAAAATTCAAAATAATTAACTTCAAAATTAGCAATTATAAAATTAGCAATTTTACAGTTTATTACAGTGCATTTTACAGTTTAAACTGGAACCTCGGATGCCAATATTATACTGTAAAAACAAGTTTATTTTTTGCAGTGTGCAGCAATTGAACCCATCTATTTTTCTTTAATTTAATATTATTTTTTTTGTTCAATTATTATTTAATTTGATTACTGCGCAATTGAACAAGCAATCAGGAACAAGTTAACATTGCATTTCATTGTCAAAATTCTGAGCAATAAATGAATTGAAAAATCATTAGAATTGTCGGATATCTTTATCAAATAAGTTCATATATTTTTTGCAGTGAAAGAGGAATTCTTTAGAAAACCCAAAACACATGACAGCAAATATCTTAATATTTGTACTTGATTTTAGTTACTGATTTTTCCCTTTGTTTTCAGCACTAAAGTATTTATTTCGTTCTTAATCAAAAGTTAAGTTTAGGAAGAAGTGAAAATCACCTGTCAGTTTAAATAGTTTCATCATTTAACTTATTTTTTCCTCAAAACTAAGGTAATACTTCATGAATTTTTTTTTCTATAAAAAAAAAGCTGCTGGTGTTTTTGTTCTTCAAAAAGAAATCTCGGAGCTCACACCCTTATGCGTTGATGACGAAGCGCCTTAAAATTTCGACACGACTGTGTGCAACATTTTTGTAAAATTTTACTTTAATAACGCTGTTTTGATTATTTATTGTTTCTTTGCGGTTAGAGACTAATTTTTGTTTTGAAGCATAGCAAGTTGCTCACCTACAAGTGGAGAGTAGTATTGAATTTATTTTGAAATTGAGAACTACGACCTTGGGGAATAACTTTGGGGCTGTATGTAAATGATGAAACACATTTTTACAACAATACCCCACACCCATTGTCAGATAATGGCGCATTCAGGAGCGCCCCGATGGGAGGTCATTGTGACCTCCCGATAAATTCCGTATTCGGCACATTTTGCTGACGATTCGGCAGTTTGAAGACAATGTTGCAACATTGAGATTATTTGTTCTTTTTCGTTTTTAGAATTGTTTTTTAAATGATGCCTAATATTTTTCTCACTAAATGTTATGCATGTATGACATATGTGCATACTTTTACTTCATCATTCGGTAAAATTAGAACTTCATTCGGCAAATTGATAATTTTCCCCCTCCTAAAAATTTTAGTTCGGGTCGCCCCTGGACACATCTTACCGTAATTCCTCCATTCTACACATATCACGCTGATTTTCATAAGCATATTGTAACAAAAAATGTGTGTCATACCTTTCGCCCCCCCCCCTCCCCAGGCAGAAACTTAAAATGCGAGGATCGCATTTCGCTCCCCGTTAAATCGAATACCCCGCTTGATCGAATAATATTTCTCGGAACCGACAGTATTCGTTTAAGCGGGGCCAACAGTTTTGACTCTAATACAAACTAGGAGTTCCAACGCTGCATTCTGCCTGTGAAGTTATATTTTATCAGCTTTCTACTTTTTATTTTTCAGAATATGTAGGCAACACTGTAGACTAGTGTGGATCGATTTTCTATTTCCATTTTCTATAAACAGAAAATGAATGTGCTGGGAAAAGTTGTGGGTTGGTATCAAATGTAAAAAAAAAAAGAAACCTTTTAAAAATAAAGTATATTTAAGTCCTCTCGCACATTGCCAAGTATGTGAAAAATAGCATTTTAATTTAGTTTTTTTTTAAAAATGTTTCTGTATGAAGTCCTAAATTCGTTTGAGGTAAAAATGGTTGCATTGCACTGCAAAATTTCAAAGGTTTTCTGATGTGAAACATCTCTATGAAATAAAAATACCTTAGTGATAAAAATGAAGCCAACAACAACCTAAAAAAACGTATATTTACATACATACACACACAAAAAAAAAAAAAAAAAAAAAAAAGCAGGCACGTGTTTTGAAAATACCAAGGATCAATTTATTTTTCTTTACTTCGTTTATAATTATTGTTTATAATGAAAAACGATGTGCGCTTACGTGTGTAAAACAATTTCCAATACGCGGAGAGCGCTTTAGGAAGCCAGATAATTATTGAAAGGGGGGAAAACAGCTGTTACTAACATGTTTGAAAAAGCAAAATTAAATTGATGTAAGAAAACAAGAATCGGCAAAACATTAGGGCATTTAGGTTTAAGTGCTCGTAGGGTTTGGGGTCAAAATATCGTGGCCGAAATGTCGCGGGCCAAAATGTCGCCGGGCCAACATGTCGCGGGCCAAAATGTCGTGGGCCAAAATACCGACGGTCAAAAATGTCGCCTGCCCAAAATGCCGCCGGTTAAAAATGTCGCATGCCCAAAATGTCGCCGGTCTGAAATGCCGCCGGTCCAAAATGACGCTAAGTACATAGTACAGATTTAATGTAGCCAGTAATTCACAAATTCAATGCAGCTTAATTAGGTAGCTCAATTTTACTAATGAGCTTATCAAGATCCGCTAAACACACCTGTTTAGTAACTTTTTTTAAACGTAGCAGTTTACAAAATTAGCTTAATTTCTTAACAAAAATGTACCTAAATTGATTTCTTCTAAAGCTTAAATTATTTCAGTACCGAAATAATGACATAGTTTTTTCAGGGCTGTACTCAGGGCCTAGGGACGCTAAATTTCTTCCTTTTTAATACACTTCTATTAGTTTCACATGTGGGTTTGTTTGTTTGTTTGTTTGTATGTATGTAACTCTGAATAAAAAATAAATTCACGTTCTTTACAAACGTAAAAGTAATATATTTAAAATTCAATACCATTATTAAAACTACATTGCATGTTGATGCTTAATAATTGCATTTGCCATTAATTCTGAGTTGGGTATCGATCGTCCACAAAATGCATATTATAAGTGCATGTAAACTTAGCGGATATTCAACAGTTTTGAAAAACTTCTTTTGAATTTGATTTACTCTAAAAGCGTATTTTTTAGTTTTTTAAAACTATATTTAGGATTACTTCTTCTTTTTTTTCACACAAAGAAATTAAACAAATTTGCTGTAAAGATTTTTTTCTTTCCATTTGCAAAAACGGAATACCGTTTAATCACCGCGCAGCCGGCAATTTTCTTTCAGAACATTTTCTTTAAGAGTAGGTTGGGGACGTTTGAAATCAAATTAGGGATGCATTGGAGAACAGAAGAGTGCACGCTCGTTCATGGATTTGTTGCTTTTTTTGTAACAACTGGGTAGTGGAAGGGGAGTTGAAATGTCAAGAGGAAAAATGGTATATTCAACTCTACATTTAAATACTGATTGTAACGAAGGTACAGTGCCATGTCTGAGCTGATTAACGCCAGAAATGAATAAGCATCTCGCCCTTTAAGACCATTCTACACTGCTCAAAACAATTAGAGGAGTATTAGAGGAGTTAGTTTTAACAAAATTGCGTGAAGATGTATATTAATAAGTAACATAAAATGAATCATCCCTAATTTGAAACCTACCAGATAACGGAAGAACATTTTATGTGAAAATTTCAGTTTATGACGTCAAAAACCAGAAAAAGGAGATAAGTGCAGAAATCGAGATGTTGCAGAAACGTCCGTTTTATTGCTGCAACGGTGAAATTCGATAGCGCAGAAGTTTTTTTTTTAATTTTTTTAGGCGACAAGGTTACTGGAAAATGTTTCAACAACGTGATTTACCGGAATCAATGCTATAGGCAGGCTGGAATCCGGGCAATCACAACGTAGTGTCGCTGATGATGTTTGAGTCGTCAGAGGTGTTGCAAGGTTGTGGAATCGATTCCAAGAAACAGGAAATGTTAGACGTCGATCAGGGTAAGGTCGGCCACTCGCCACAAACAGCAACTGATGACCGGTATATACGGTTAACAGTCGGTCGAAACAGAATAGAGAATGCTACGCATCTGCAAAGACAGTTGTTCTTGGCAATAGGACGAAGAGTTTCCAGCCAAACAGTACGTAATCGACTTCATAAGGGAGGACTCTATGCACGAAGGCCAATGGTCTGCATTTCCTTGACCCCACGCCACCGTGTGGCCCGAAGAAGATGGGCTGTTGAACATCGAGATTGGGGGCAACATGATTGGAGCCAAGTGCTGTTTACAAACGAGTCTCAATTCAGTCTGAAGAGTGACACCGGACGTGTTCTGGTATGGAGAGACAGGGGCACTCGAAATAACCCCGCATTCGTTCGTAAAAGTCACAATACAGATGAGCTGGTTGGATGGTATGGGGTCGAATCAGCATAGGCGGACGTACGGACCTGCATATCATTTGGAATGGCACTTTGACGGGCCGAAGGTATGCAGATGAGATACTGAGACCTCATGTCATCCCTTACGCTGGAGCTATTGGAGATTCCTTTGTTTTGCAAGACGATATTGCTCGACTGAAGAGAGCTCGTCTGGTGGAGAGCATGCTGGAAGCTGAAAAAATGATGCGTAGGGAATGGCTAGTGTGCTCTACTGACCTGAATCCAATCAATCGTGTTTGGGCCATGCTCGGACGATGTATTGCTGCACGACCCAGGTCACCTGTTACTGTCCGAGACTTGGAGATTGCACTTCTTGAGGAGTGGAACAGTATTTCCCAAAGTCAGATCAGTAACTTTATTGCATCCATGCCAAACAGGTGTGCAGCAGTCTTAGCTGTTCAAGGAGACCACAAGCCTTAGTAAAACTCATGCATCATGTCTAAACAGAACCTTTATTTCATCTTTTACATGTAACCAAATTATTGCTCTAAATCACGTTTTTATGTTTTTTCCACATTTTCAAAGATTTAAAGACTAATTCCAAAGTTTTTAGGTCTTTTTTTCTGTATTGCTCATTAATACGCGTGTACTATCCATTGCATGCCAATCTGTGGCTGCCTTGCACGGTTTTAACTTTTTTGCTTGCTCTCCTTATTGTTTTGAGCAGTGTACAAACAAAATTTTGTCTGAATACTTGCATTACTTCTTGATATACATCACTCACAAATAATGAAAAATAAAAAGTTCAATTGCTCTGCTTCCTCGATGCTGTGACGTATCTTCTGAAGGCTTCCTATGGGCGAAGTTTTTATTTGATTGCGTCTGATCCTTCTTCAGACATAGTAATCACGCTATGCTGAAAACGTTCCATTGCATTCTTGTATGTAAAAACTCACTTGGAAGAACTAGCTGCAAAAACCAATCAGCACTGAATCACATATTAATACATGTGTGTACCAAATTTTATTCTAATTCATGCAGTAAGTTTTGAGGTAGAGTCGCCCCCAAAAAATGGGTCACGCAGATACACACTTACACATTTTCCTTTAAAAAATAAACTGTAAAATTAAATTCAGCACACGTCAGAACGTGTAAATTCTACCAAATTGACAATTTTTCACTGATTCAATACTTTCTTTTACACATTATATGCAGAAGAAAATAAAAACACCTCTATTATTAAATAATATAGACTTGCTTTCCATCATGTAAGGAAAAAATTAAAAAAAAAAAAAAACAAGTTTCAAACACTGTTTTTCTGTCTTATTCATTTCATTGTTCTTCAACTTCTTTTTTTTTCACTTAAATTTTCTTTTCGATATCAATTAAACTTGGCTTGGGCTGCTAATCTGTTCATTTTTAAGTTGGTAGATAGCGAGTCACGGTGAAATAAGCTATTGTAAATAAATAACGTACGCTTATTTGAAAACTATTTGTTTCTTGGAAAACGTTCGAAGCAGTTACAAGCCAAAAGGGTAATTTTTTTTTTTGGTATTTTTTAAAAATTTTAGTCCCTACTATCGTTAACGCATACGTTCATCGACAGCATCTAAAAATCTTTTGCTAATTTGGTGATAAAAAGCCTTTTCGTATAAAGCAGTGAGTAACCGCCCCTAAGCAAGGGCTAAGGCGGGAACATGCAATACACCGCCAACTCTGCTATTTCGATCCATGGACTGCAGTTTCGAGCTTATTATGCTCTCATCAGCATGGAATACGAAACTAGCCGAGTTGGAGGCAAAAATTCGTGTGTTTTAATTTTTGGTACAAACTATAAATATCGGACATTCTACATTTTTGTCTGACGACATTTGGACTGGCGACATTTTGTGGACCGGTGGCATTTTGGACTGGCAACATTTTGGGCCGGTGACATTTTAGCCCGCGACATTTTGGACCGGCAACATTTTGGACCGGCGACATTTTGAATCGGCGACATTTTTGGCCGGCGACATTTTGGCCTCCGACATTTTGTACCGGCGACATTTTGGACCGGTGACATTTTGGCCCGCGACATTTTGGACCGCGACATTTTAGCCCGGCGACATTTTAGCCCGGCGACATGTTGGACCGGCCACAATTTGACCCGCGACATTTTTTCCCGGCGACATTTTGGCCCGCGACATTTCGGCGGCAACATTTTGGGCTTATACCGCTCGTAGTAGGAACAGCGATATG
>JAXGGA010008588.1:0-55977 GCA_038373865.1 Uloborus plumipes | reverse complement strand
ATCCAACGTACAGTTCTAATGACATGCCTGACAAAAAGGTATTATCTCTTGTGCAAGATATATTGTACCTTCTTAGTCATGGAGAACGCCATACTCCGAAACATTTATCCCTAGCAATGACTGTACGTCACCTCACTAGAAGTGCTGAAATTGTAAATATATTAAATGGGTTTGGGCATTGCATATCATATTCAAAACTTCTAGAGTATGATACTGCATTGTCTGAACTTCAACTACTTCATGATACTTTAATTCCTGTAGGATTTAAAGAAAATACGTTCACAACATTAGTTTGGGACAATAATGACTTTAATGAAAACACATTGTCAGGCAAAAATACAACTCATTGCACAAACAGCATAATAGTTCAAAGAGAAACCAGCTCTCGTATGGAAGAAACTCTTGTATGGGAAAGCATACCCAAGACAAGAAGAAAAACTTTGCTTCCTCAGAATGAAGAAATTGATCATTTTCGTCGCCCGAAAAGACAAGAGCCAATTTTCCCTCAGGAAGGTACAGATAGTGATCCTCATGAGTTAGACACCCAAACAATGCAAAAAAAAATCATTGATACAGCATACATAATGTGTAAATTACCTTCCATTTACATAAAGGATTTACCTGGGTGGACAGGTTTCAATGCAATGTTACAACCTCATGGTCCAAATAAAAGTAAAATTGGTTACTTACCTGTACTAGATAAAAATCCAACCTTATATTCCACTGTAAATAACATCCTTAGCAGAAGTATTGACATTGCAAACAAATTAAAACTACAAAACATAGTGTTAGTTTTTGATCAAGCCATATATTCAAAAGCTCAAGAGTTACGCTGGGCCAATCCAATTTATATGGAAAAATTAGTTTTACGAATGGGAGAATTTCATGCAATCATGGCTTTCCTAGCAGTCATTGGCAAAAGATATAAGAACAGTGGCCTAGAAGACATATTAGTTGAAGCAGATATTTTAGCAGAAGGATCAATAAATATGGTCATCTCTGGCCATCATTATAATAGGAGCTTGAGGGCCCACAAATTAATATATGAAGCATTAAACTTTTTGCTATGGGAAGCTTTTATTAATAGTCTTCCTGAAGAAAACAGAGAAGAAGTTCATGCCATTTGTTCTAAGTTGCACAACACCTTCCCAGCAGAAGATTTTTTTGAGATTGTAAATTCATATGATATGAAATTCATTGTCAATAAATTTGAGTCTTTCGTATCATTTAAATGCTCTCAAAGTGCCACTTTTTCTTTCTGGATCTCCTATTTAAATATTATTCAGCTGCTACTTTTGTTTATTCGTGCAACTAGAGAAGGTGACTGGGTAAGTCATTTATCTTGTGTGAGAAAAATGTTACCATTTTTCTTTGCATATGACAGAATGAATTATGCTAGGTATTTCTCTTTGTACTTCCATGAAATGAGCCTTTTGCCTACTACTCATCCTAATGTCCATGAGGAATTTATGAAAGGACAATTTGCAGTCCAGCAAACCTCAAATCCATTTTCCCAAACCCCTTTTGACCAAGTAATAGAACAGACTATCAACAGAGATACTAAAGCAAAGGGTGGCATAATTGGGTTCACCTTGCATAAAGGTGCAGTCAAAAGATGGGTTCTTGCACATCATTTTCGGGCAGCAATATCCCATGCATGTAAGGAAACTGCAGCAGCTCAGGAAAAAGGAAGAATGAAAGAACTAGATTTAAAGAAAATTCAAACTGATAGAACAACGGTTGAAAATATCAAAGAAACCATAACTACCATGTGCAATCCATTTGCTTTGTCTGATAATAATTTGATACATTTAACAAATGGCAGAATTGTAAGCAATGAAATAAAAGCGAATTTATTAAATGCTGAAACTATTGGTGAAGATGCATATAAAGATTTTGTTGACAGTCGTTTAAATTCAAAAAAAGAAAGTATATTTAGTCCAATTAAAAAATTAAATTTAAAGACTTTCTCTTCAGAATCAATGCAGTCACAATCCAGTATCAAAACACAGGCAGAAAATGTAAATATTTTATCAAAATTATTATTAATGAGCCAATCTAAAGATTTAGATTTGAGGGAAGTTTTCAAATATAATTTGTCACCCATACCACTAGCAATAGGAAACAGTGATGGCAGTATGATTAAAACTAATAAGTCTGTCCTAATTCACTACCTTTTATCTCTGAATAATAATAGTATCATAAATTCAATACCATCTAGTTGTACTTGTATAATTGACGGCTTTTTTTTAATTCACCAAATAAAAAATGTTCCAGAAACATTTGGAGAGTTGGCACTATATATTTTGAAAAGAGTTTTATACTTAGCAAACCAACATAATTCAACACGAGTTGATTTAGTATTGGACTTGTACACACAGACAAGCATTAAAAGTTTTGAAAGGAGAAAAAGAGCTAACTTTTCTGAAATCAAAAATTTTAAAATATTGAAAGAAAATCAGAAAACTCCAGCGCAGTTCAATAAATTTCTATCTAGTGAATATAACAAAAATGAATTGGTAAATTTTTTGTTCATGTTTTGGTCAACTTCCTGTGAAACTGCTATATTACTTGGTCAAAAACATCTATATATTGGTCATAATCAAGAATGTCATATTTTATCAGGCTCTAATACAAATGTTCCAAAAATAGTTCCAGTTCCAGAGCTTTATACAGATCAGGAGGAAGCTGATACAAGAATACTTTTGCACGCAAAACACGCTTCTAGCTCCTCAAATGTTCTAATTTATGGTTGTGATACAGATATAATAGTTCTGGCAATTTCAAAATTTTTATCCTTAAATAGAAATACATCCTTATATGTACAGAGTGGAAGATTTCACAATAGTATAATCAATATTGATTCCTTTGCAACCATTTTAGCTCAAGAAGAACAAGACACTTTGTTATCATTCCACGCTTTGACAGGTTGTGATTCGGTGAGCTCATTCAAAGGAAAAGGCAAAATCAGAGCATATAAAATACTTAAATCTAATCCTCAATATCATCAAGCATTTCAAAACTTGGGAAACACATGGCATCTTCAAAAATCTGACACAGAAATTTTGGAAAAATTCATTTGTCATCTATATGGCTATCCAAATTGCTCGTCCATCAATGAAGTAAGGTACCTAATATTTAAATTAAAATTAAAGTTAGATTTCTCTATCCCGCCAAACACAGATTCCTTGCAGCTCCATTTCAAAAGAGCCAATTATCAGGCTGCCATTTGGAAACGCTGCCTACAACAAATAATATCTGCACCCAAACCAGATGGATATGGCTGGGAGACTAAGGATGAAAGTATCTTCATCATGTGGTCATCTCAATCCCCTTTCCCAGAAAATTTTTTGAATCCACTAAAATGCTCTTGCAAAAAATCTCTGTGCTCTTCAAATATTTGCTCATGTGTAAAACTAGGGGTACAATGTAATAACATGTGTAGCTGCTCGGAAAATTGTCAAAATGCTTAGCCTGCAGCATATGATGTCGAGGAACATTTGCCACACTGCAATGAAGAAAAATCGTTTTAATTAATAATTTATAATGATGTAAAAATTAAAATAGTAATCTTTATCATCTTTCACAATATGTTCAAAGTTTTCAAAAACTAACATAGGAAAATGTAATTTACAGAAGTTAGCAGGTGCAAAGTGTGGCATGAAGATGTGTATCCTCAGCTTCATTTGTCAAAAAATAAAAAATTGAAATTATAAATTAATACTTGAAGTTGTTTACATTTAAAATTATACTAATGTAACAAACAAGCAGTAGATATTGACTTCAGTTTAGGGCTTTGAAAAAACATTTAATAAGAGAATTTTCACCAATAATAAGGAAACATTTAACATAAAATTGTGCATCAAAAAATCAGATTTATTATGAGACAACCAGATAAGAAATGAAGCTCTTCACCTTTTCTGCTGCAAGCAAGAAAAGAAACAATTCATCAAATTTCTAGGTATATTTATCTTTGAAATAAAGTTCTATTTAAGAAAAAAAAAAATTCCTCATTTGTTAGGCAATAAGATTTTTTTCTCCTGGAATTGAAATCCTATTCAAAGAAGGTATTATTTTGACCAATGTGTTTTGAAGAACATGAATTTAGCACTGCCTACTTAGTGAACTTCCATTTCATCTCTACCTTAAGTGAACATGTGCTGTTCATAAATGAGAAGAAAAAGCTCCACCTGAAACTAATTCTTCTAAGTAATATTTTGAAAAGAACATAAAAATGAATTTAGTACTGCCTGCCTAATTTTGAAAAAAATTGCCTGATTGTACTTTAGTGTATTATAGTATTTTATGCTGCAAGTTTTGATTGCTCGACTGTTTCCAAGCATTTTTGACACTGAAATTATAATTTCAACTAATAGTAAAAGCACAATTTTTACCTAGCATGAAAATTTCATCTTAGCGCCTCTTTCCTGTATATCATTTAAGCATTGGTGCCAATGTTTCTGATTGCTTTTGCGAACTTAGAAAGGAGAAAATTATTTAAAAACAAAGTTATGAAATGCTGCAAGCGTTTTTAACATTTCAAAACTCTTTAAGAAATGAACAGCCAGCTGTTTTTACTTATCTTTTCGCCATTACTTAAACACTTCCATGCCAGAATCAAAGGACATTCAATTTAAAAATGAGAAATGGACAATTTTTCTCTCTTTAAATTGCAGAGCACTATGCATGAAATGATACACATTGCCAGAAACCATAACATTATTAAAAGAGGCGATTTGTGGGATTTAGGAATATTTGGACGCCCTATGAACTTCCATTTCATCTCTACCTCAAGTGAACATGTGCTGCTCATAAATGAGAAGAAAAAGCTCCACCTGAAACTAATTCTTCTAAGTAATATTTTGAAAAGAACATAAAAAATGAATTTTGTACTGCCTGCCTAGTTTTGAAAAAAATTGCCCAATTGTACTTTAGTGTATTATAGTATTTTATGCTGCAAGTTTTTATTGCTCGACTGTTTCCAAGCATTTTTGACACTGAAATTATAATTTCAACTAATAGTAAAAGCACAATTTTTACCTAGCATGAAAATTTCAACTTAGCGCCTCTTTCCTGTATATCATTTAAGCATTGGTGCCAATGTTTCTGATTGCTTTTGCGAACCTTGAAAGGAGAAAATTACTTAAAAACAAAGTTATGAAATGCTGCAAGCGTTTTTAACATTTCAAAACTCTTTAAGAAATGAATAGCCAGCTGTTTTTACTTATCTTTTCGCCATTAATTAAACACTTCCATGCCAGAATGAAAGGACATTCAATTTAAAAATGAGAAATGGACAATTTTTCTCTCTTTAAATTGCAGAGCACCATGCATGAAATGCATTCATATAAATTTCATATACATTGCCAGAAACCATATTATTAAAAGAAACAATGTAGAATTTAAGAATATCTGGATGCCCTACCTTAAATATGAAGGGAGCGCTATCTTTAAGGCCAGTGGACTGTGTTGTAACTGAGATGGTAAAGCTTATTTTGAGAATTTTCACTGAACTTCATTTTGCCATTTTTCTGGTAACAATCACCGATATGCTACATCTCAGATGTAATTATACTGTCAACATTGACACATGAACAAGTTTTGCACAACACTTATCGGGATAAAATAGAGACCAACTGATGCCACCAAACTCAGTGGGAAACGAACATTTCAATCAAGTGGACTGAGTTTTAGCTTTAAAGATTGAATAGTCTAGGATGCACTATTATGTCATTGATAGTTTGAAATATCAGGAACAAGATTTATGGTTATTTCCAAAGGAATTTGGAAAAGAATTTTACGAAGAGACAATTTTTGGTCACCCACCTCTCCAAAAAAGAAACTTGAACAATATATGGCAAAGTGAAACCCCAAATCTTGCCCTTTTTACTGGGAGGGTCATACAAAAAAGTCACCAGCATCATTATATTTTTTACATACATACTCTTTCTGTTGTACTTTCAATTTTTAATATTAGTAAGAAAAATCTTCTCATCACTAATGTATTTTGTATGTAGCATGAAATTGTTATGATTCTTATATTGTCATCATTTACGGCAACTGATGAAAGAAAAAACTAACACACACACCAACTAAGAACGGTGTTGACTTGTTTACTGTCTGCCTATTACAGTTAGAACATTCATCAATTCTTACGATTCCATGAAATATTGAAACTTTTTGTGCATTTGGAATCCATATTATCAGAATGTGCATGGAACAAATACTAATGTTATTTTGCAGGTAATTCTCTATTTGGTTTGTAAAGTAGAAAATTTCAAAAACTCTATTTTTATGTAGTGTTTAACATCATCTTATTAATACAAGGTTTTGAAAGCACAAATTCTTCAAAACAGTTAAAAACACAACAATTCCTAAGAAAAGGTATGCTTATTTCCTCCCGTAAAGTTTTGTGAATTGTATAGAAAAGATTATTATTAGCACAGAATATTGAAACAGTTGTAGTAAACTCTCAGTTCATAGCAAATCTTCCACATGTTAAATACATTTGTTTCGATTTATCGATGAACACAAAATAAGATTGGAGTCACAAAATGTCATTGGAGGCAAAATCTTCATACCAATGGCAGGCACTGGTCTCCTCTGTGGCAGCTGTTTTTTTTTTTTTTTGAAATATTTGTACTTGTTTTCGGAAATGTACTCGACGTAGGTTCTTTCGCGACCAAGCGCAAATTTTTAGCACTAAGTTTTATGGGATCAATCATAAAAACCACAACATCTGTTGCATATGCACCTTTATCATAACATGATTTTTAGAAGACCGAAAGAGTTTCGAGTATCTTCGTTTTAAGTACCGTGATTCAGCTGTAATGATCTGTGATGGAGTTTATACTTTTGTGACGTAAGTTCCACAACACAATTCAGCAACTGTTCGAGACTTTTCGCAAATAATGTTTAAAGAATAAATCTTTATCATAATTAACTTCAATGACACTTATTACAACACACGATAACATTTAAAAAACATAAAACATACGCGAATAAAGCAGTGCTTCGTACACATGGCTTCGCAGTAAGCCTGTAAACATTTTGTTGCCCAACGTTATAACACAAAGATGTGCTGAAATTTTTTTTTCAATTCATCATCTGTTCTCGTAAAAACTGTTTCAATAAATAAATTCGATGCATAAAACAAACATTACTGCATTTGCAGAACCAAAACACTTAACACACAATGCTTTGCACTTGCACTTCAGAAAAGCCGCTAAAAATAACTACTGCGTATTAAGAGCAAAGGTTTGTTTACGTTTTCGGCGCCTCCCATTGGCTCGTCGAAAGAAAATTCGGTGTAATATCACCTCCGCGTCTGTGAAATAGTTCGTTACTTAATGGCACTTTTTTTTTCTTGAGAGCAGCGTTTTATTCCAGAACTTTTAATATTGTTCACACTAAACATTTTTTTCGTACACTTCCGTTGTTTTCTCGTGTGCCAAAATTATTTCTTCCAAACTAAACGATATGGCTTACTGACCCACGGACTATCTCTTTAGATATATTTTCATCAAAGTCATTTGTTGTTGAAGTGAAACCTTTTGTGTGATGATATTGAAATTTCGATCCGTAACCGATTTGTGTGACGGATATTGAGTGGTTGCTTCTTAAGCGTTGCCAAAACAATAAAAAATGACAGTAATTAACTTACTTTTATCTTAGTAACAAACTCTGTTAAATTAATGGTAATTATGCAGTTAGTTCTGCTGGTAAAAATATAACAGTTAACTTCAAGGTTGGACTCGAGCAAGAATATTCAATTCATAGATATGAAAAATACTTTCAAAACTCCCTTTTTTTTCCTTTGCTGCCAAAAACAAAAAGCATAACCACACTTAGGGCCGAATTCAAGTGAAATACCATTGCAATCGCTTCGAGGCGATCGCAATAGACCAAAATTGCAATCGCTACTGTAAGTCGAATTACGATAGAATCGCATCTCGTAGCGATTGTAACGTTTCACTTGAATCCAAATTTGGGAATTTGCGATTGCATTGGTGAGTTGCGATCGTCCGTGTTTCACTTGAATTCCTGCCTTAGGGTGATACATGATTTTGTTTTTAATTGTATGAAAATATTAGACAAACAAATTTAACTTTTTCCATTATATGGAGTAAGATCGGAAATGATAAAGTTTTAGAGCGAGAAAAGATTCGACCAATCGAATTTGGTTTCTATACGAAGGAAGATGCAAATTATTCTTATCCATACGGAATCCGATTCTGTTTTACGACCCTTTAGTACTAAATGCCTTTTGCTTTCTGGGTTGTAACATAGAGCAAAAATGAACCCAACGTTCGAAACGCAACTCCATCTGTGTCAGAGTTCTTCAAATAAAGAAAATAGCAGAGAAATTAACAATGGTTGCTTTCTAAACTCAAAAAAAATTCAGAGATTAATCAATTAGAAATGCAATTTGATACACCGCCAATAGCTTCAGGCTACAAGGCAGCGCTCTCTTCCGAACAGTTAAATCTTTTTTTGAAGTAAATGCGATAAGCATTTAGTATTACGGGGTCGTTGGTTTAACTGGTAAAATGTTAAAAAATGCAATTTAAAAATTTTGAATTCTGCAAAGAACAAAATTCTTACAAAAGCTACTGAAGGACAGGCCCGTCATTTCAAGTTTTTCTGGAAGAGGGGGGGGGGGGTACGAACACAATACAATTTCATCGGAAAACAACGAAAAACAAGCCCACTTTTGTGTAAATACATTGATTTCTCAAAACTAGGAAAGACCAATTGACCCGCCCTGCCCCCCTAAACGATTGGCCTGTGTGTCAAACGGATGTTATAATGCGGAAAAAGAAGCATTTCTACGACAAAAATTATATGAATAATCGGTGATAGATACTAAAAATGTTTCCTTGCAACACACAAGTTTCACAAAAAAAAAAAAAAAAATATTCCATTACGACACACCTTTATTTTTAATTTTCCTTTTGTAAAGGTTATTTTTGTGTTTTTCACTAATTCATAAATTTTAGAGTCTTTGGAAGTAGATTTATGAATGATGAGTTTATTTGCCTTGTTTCGGTTATTCATTGCACAAAAATTGTCATCTTGCATTTTATGCGCTGCACAAAAAATTGCCTTCTACAATTCGAATTCATACATAGCACAATTACGTGTATAAAAATGTAATAAAAGTGTATTACTGACTATTTAGATTTAGCAAACTTATAGCATATAAACATCATGCATAGACCCATGTAGTTAGATAAATAACTATGCCATTAAGTTTAATTTTTTACAAATTCATGTCATGTTTTAATATGTTTCGATTTGGCAGAATATCATGGACAAACCAAATGCAGTAGAAAATGAATTATGTTCTTCCTCTTTTTGAGATTAATTGTTTAGTCTTACAAAGCTATCCTCCTTTGAAAAAACATAAGAGTTTACATATTTAGCTTAAAATGATCTAGCTGGAAATCGATTGCAAGAAAAATACTAATAATAGTTCAAATGTGCATAAATATACAATATTAAGTAAATTTATAACATGTGTCTTAGTCTCATGACTCTTTTGAAAGACATCAATCTCCTATCCCCGCTTCTGTCACCAAGAAAGTTCCCTAACCAATCTCTGGTTAAAACAAATGTTTAACTTTCTGAACTAAAGAGGGAGACGTTTTAAATCCGAAATATCAGAAAATAATTCATGGTTGAGTTGACATCACAGTTTTAACTGCAATTAGCTTTTGAATTTCCGTGACACCGATTTGAAGTGGATTCCGTTTCGGTCTCAGCCTTATTCATAATGATGATGGATCGCTTGCAGTTTGTTCCGAAGTTACATGATGAATTGGAACATCAGATTGCACTAGAAATATTTAGTTTTCGTGCATGAATACAAAATGCGTTATGTGGACAAATTGCGCGAAATTTTCGATGAAAGTTTGTTATTTTTCGAGCCTTTTTTTTTTCCTTTTTTTAGCCACCTTTTAAACATACGGCAAATAAGATACATGGTTTAGATAAGAATATGATATGAAACTCTTTAAAAACTTAATGCATAGTTGTAACAAATTATATTAATGTATAGTGCAATAACACATTAGTTTAATAAAGTATGTGTTCATTAAATGTGCATAGAAAATGCATTACAACTATCTAGCGTGAACGCACTCGTGAATCTAACATATGTTCTAATTGGAATTGTTCCGAGACGGAAACCTATACCCCCTCCCTCCGTTTTTGAGTTTCGTGATTCTTCAGTTGATTAGCCTGTAGTGCGTTGGTATACTCTTGTAAGCCAAATGCTTTACTTGGTGCACTGTTAAGAAGTTATTCTTAGTTCGATATTTTGTATAATTTTCTTTAGACCTGATTGATCAAACACATCTAGAAAAAGCTGATCAAGTACATTATAAGTAGGAGAAATTGTTGTCATTTAAAAGGGTGGGTGCAATTGACGCAATCACTGTGTGGTATATTTCTGTGGTATTTTAGCAGTGTTGAAAGTTAGAATAACAGTAGCGAAGAATGCATAAAAATCTGCACAGCGTTGAAACATTAAAACCATCTTTAATTAGTTATTTTAATTCGAAATGTAGAAACATGGAGCGGAAATACACTGATCCTAGTTTTAGAAAATATTCCTTCATGCCCCCATATGGAAATGTTTTTTTTTCTTTTTAATCACATATCAATTTTTTTATGCACGTCTATTTTATTTTCAACTTAAAATTTTACCTTGCTGAAATAAATCCAGCTCACTTTGATATATTGCCATACGTTTTGACACATTTTACATGATCTATCTTTTGTCACAAGCTAGACAAGTCCACGAGTCCAAATATCTTCTTTGAAAAGAAATGAAGTAGATAAATGGAGAAAAAAAGTTGAAGTGACTGGACCTACAGATGAAAGATTTGCAACGCCTGCAAAGATTTGAAAGGCCCCACCAGGTGTACATTTTTTGTAGTACATTAGTAATTTTTTTTCAATTTAAACGTATCATCATAATAAATCGATTTTCAAGATATGAGGGGGTAAAACTAAATAACAAAAATAAGTAAATAAACCAGATAGCCAGAAAAGATTGATAAAACGAAGGAATTTTTCTAATGGACTTTGTAGAGCCTTCGTTTAGCTATCAACATGAAAACTTAAATGGAATTAACAATATGTAGCATGAGTGATTAAACACGATGCAGTCTAAACTTTGGCTTAAATGCCTAACTTATTAATCCGATGCAGCTGGATAACACAAAACCAAAATGCAGATACTAGTTTTCTTGTGCATTCTGTAATATTTCGAGATAGGCGCAGCATACTACAAACTAACGATTTCAAACTCTATTTATTGTCCTACTTTAGGGTTTAATTAATACAGTGAAATGCCGCTACAACAAATACCAACACAACGAAATATACACTTCAATGAAATACATTTTCAGTGCCGATATATTTGCCTTCTTTTTCCTTGTATTCTAGAGTTTCCGTTAGAGTTCCCCCGCTAGAGTTTCCATTGTAACGAAGCAGGTGATGTCCGTTGAAAATAGTTCGATTTCACTGTATACATACATTTTGACCGATTAATTATTTTGAATAGAAAATACAAAATGCCTGGGAAGTTTAATAAATAAAACGAAAGACTGGGGGATATCCAAATTTGCGCTGTTAATGTCAAAGTTTTAAATTTTCAGTATCGACTTTTCGAATTGCAAGCTTCCGGCACTGATCCACGGGACACAGATTGAATCTTTGGCCAAGATTAAACGTTTAGGGACTTACATTATCCAGCACGATGTTGGCTAATGATTTACAATGAGTGCCATAGTAAACAGTAACCACCACAATAACTACCCTTTAAATGCATGATTTTTGAAAACAAAATTTAAATATATGCTTTAGCTTTTCAACTTTTATGCAAATCATGTTAAAAATACTTTTAAAACATGGCTTGGTTTCTACATGAATTATTATTAAAAAACCGCTTGACAACCTTGGGCGACACGCGCTACCATCTTGGAGTTAAGGGCTGTTTTTTTTTCTTTGTTTTTTGTTTCAAGTTTCATCTTATACCTCAAAAGCTTTTATCTGCGATGGAAGTAGTCAGATGTTGCGGAAAAGTATCTTTGAAAGTGCGTATTTAAACTGTTCTAAGTGCGGAGAATACATTTTAAAGTTCGTGAATGAAACTGACCATATTGCACTTTTCTATATTTTTGATGCCTCAGGGATTGATTTTATACGAGTCCTTCTTCTTTTTTTTTTTGGTGTTCAGTAGTGCTGGTGATAATATTGCTTTGATGTACTGAAAGCAGAAGGCTGGTGGGGAAGAAGAGGGCGAGAAACGAAGAAAAACTATTTATGTGGTGGTGTTCTTTTCATTCTTTTAATTTCTACCACCATAGTTCAGCAAACGAAGACCTAAAATAAGAAAGAAAAAACATTTCTTTTTGAAAGGGGGCACGCACATACAAAAGATCCTGCTAATAAATGTACTATAAGTCCTTGGTGGTATTGGGGGGAGGGGGGGGGCGAGCTTCGCCGCAATATTGGAATTAGGAACTGTTTTTTCAATTTGCATTTTATTTCTCAAAAGCTATTGACTAAAATCTAAGCTATTGACAAAAGCTGTGAGACTAAAATCGTCAAGCTTTAAATTAAAGCGCATACAATTACTTTTGCAGCATAAATAGGTGCCTTCACAGATTAAATCACTTGGCAAATGAAATAGGATTGAAAACGGTGAGCAAGGAAATTTCTGCTTTTTAAGAAGCAAACATGATTATTTAAAGGAAGGGGGACTTAGTTTTTCAATAGTCGTTTTAAAGACAACTTACACCGTTATTGTTTAGTCTTTGCAATTCCCAAAACTCTTAGAGTCGCTTAGGGACCAAGGGATTTACAAGTAATTGGGATATCGGTCCTTCGGGGGTGGTCACTCTCATGAGTAAAAAATTTGAAGGTGGTAGGAATCACATATTTCACCATGAAGAAATGCTGGGAAAGACAGAAAGAAGCTTAATACCCCCCCCCTTAAGTCCGCAGTTAAAATTGTACAGTAATTTTGGTATAGTAAATGTAAATTAAGAGAAAGATTTAGTGAAATGGATAGTGTTCAGCGCAACGTACAGCGAATGAAAAGTTCACCAATGAAGTCTACCATTTCCTTTTATTATTGTTTGTATCTTGCTTGTTAAGTAACTTGACTACTGACTCGTTAATAGTCTGTTCCCTTGAATGACGTTATAACCGAGTTCTATGCAGTAGTTAATATATTGACATGATTTAAATGACGGAAGTCAAATCAAGCAGTGAAGAAAATCTGCATACTAGTTAGCGGATAAAAGTAAAAAACAGCACCTTCAATTATTTCTCTTTTCCCTCTCTACCTTCCTTCCTTCCCTCTCTACCACCGAGGACTTTTTGTATGTTCATTAGGAGCCGTTTTTGAACGTACGTGGTTGCCAATTTTCAAAACTATATGCTCCCCCCCCTCTCATTTTGAGCCTTCGTTTGCTGGACTCTGGTGGGGGAGAAAAAAAAGAATGAAAAGGAAAATCCGCTCATATTTTTGTCCTCCTTCATTTCTCGCCATTTTCTTCAACCACCTGCCTTCCAATTTCAAGAAATCAAATAACTCTGATGACCGGCACTACTTAACACCGAAAAGAAAAAGTAATCATATTAAATAAATATTAGGGGAGGCTCCAAAAACAGAAAAGAATAGAAAAATGGTCAATTTTTCGAAAATTCGCAAACTTTGAAATTTTATATCTCAGCACCTATTATAGCTACAATAAAAATAAAAAAAGCTTTTTAAAGATAAATTTATGTTCTTTAATTCATTAATTGACATTTTTTCTCGCAAGTAAATAGTTTTTAGACGAAAACTGAAATAACACCCATAAAACACCAAGTGGCGCTGCGAGCTCCCCTCTCACCACCGGGGACTTTTAGTATGTTCATAAAGAGACCTTCCTGTACCTGTGCGCCAATTTTAAAAACTGCATGTTTTTTTTTTATTTTTTTCACCCTAATTTTGACCTTCGTTCACTAGACTAATTTTTTTTCTGAAATTAACCAAAGAAGTAGGCTTTCTAGAACCCGGATAGCTCAGTCGGTAGAGCGTTAGGCTTTTAACCTAACGGTACATTGTAGGCTTTCTTTTCTGCACTAACTACCGAAACCGTACATTTGTAAATAATATAAAAATATTTTTTTCGAATATTTTTCGAGCATGTTAGTATTGCAATTACAAGTTTACAACTGAATAAACTATATCTTCAGTGATTTTTTTTGCCTTAGTTATTGGCAACGACAGAGCGTTAATATATTCTCATATTGTTTTTGAAGTCAAAATTAGGTATCCAGCCAATGAGAAGCACTCTAAATTTAAAAGCTAAATCTGGTTAGCCTTGGATCTATATTTTTAATAGATCTATATTCCCTCCTATATTTCTAAACAAAATACATAGCGTTAACAAAAATGGTAATTCAAGTTTGAATAAGTAGTTGTATAGTTGTATCAAAACAATTTGGTTTACACAACTTATGGAAAATTGTTTGGTCTTGCAGCATTCTACGGCGAACTTTAATTAAGATTATTTATATTTTGTTATAGATACAGACAATCACACAAACTTTCAGTTTAAAAGTGAAATCATATAATATTCCATTTTTTCCCGATATTTTTTTTTTTAAAAAAGAAGAAAAAAAATCCTTTATTAATATTTCATGACAGCGAAGCTTAAGGAAAATCTACTGAATTTTGTTACAGCCTGTTTCGCAATTCAGTTGCGTCACAGTAAGTAATCCTATAAGATAAAATCATACAAAAGGAAAAACGTTAACAAAAACTTCCAAAGAATAAATATTAAAGCAAACGTTTTGTGTTTCTCAGCCTATGTTCTTAAATGCAAACAAATCCTTCAGTATTTTGTATTTACTATGTATTATTTGTCCTATTATTGAATACATGCACACAAATTTGTATATAGGTTGTCCATAAAAATCGGATTAACTGTACAACCAGATTTGTGGAATGAAATACATGGCTGTACAACTGCGAACCATGCTACGTTCAACAAATTTTATATTCGGTGTGTGAAGGAATAAAACTTGTACAAATAAAGTACACCACTAGTTTCCTTCTATAAAACTATCTAATTAAATTGGAAATGGAATCTGAGTTGCTTCTGATAAAATAGACTTGGTTTATCTACGCCATGGTGCGTATAAGTTTGTGAACATTATGCTACCGAAATGTGTACATTAGGGTGTCTCAAAAAAAAAAAAAAAAAAATGAAAAAGAAATGTTTTCGCGCATACCCATTTATTGTAATTTGTACAACAACAATCCTTGCTGACTTGCGTCTGAGTGTGAACTAGCACTTGCTCACTAGATCGAATCAAAAAAAAGTTTTGGTGGAAATTCGAAATTTCAATTTGAGATCAAACGCTTCCTTTATAACCCCAAATTTACCGCATAAACCTTTATCTGTAAAAAATTATTAGGTAACCTACACGGGGCTTATATGTCTTGATGTTATTTTCTGCATATTTTTCAAAATCAATAAATGAATAAATAGAGACAAAATTTTGAGAAAGTATGAAACTAAGAAATCTAAACCATAGAGTATGTAATTAACGTTAAATAGAGGCCATTGCTCTAAAGAAATATTTAAATCTACCACATAATACTCCAAAATACGGATTGTTTCAAGTTTAAGTTAAATTTTTCGCTTAAAGCACATTCTGTTCTTTTATTATTTATCTGCAAGTGTTGTTTTGAAAGTGTGTTCTACAATGATTTTGGATTTTGATGTTTTCTTTTACTTTATCTGTATTTTAAAATGAATAAGTACATAAATAGAAAAAATAGTCATTTTTTTTAAATAATCAATTTTAGGTCTTCTACTGGAGACCTTATCATTTTTTTTCTACTTTAAATAAATGTTTTTTATATCAAAATAATTGCAAAGAATGTTTATTGTAATAGAAAAAAATTATCTTTTGAAGAAATTACAAATGTTAAGCCTCGTAGTGGGTAACTACACATTTTTTTTTTTTTTTTTAATTTCGCTAAATGTTCTTATGGTTCATGGGTGGTTCTTACATTCGACATTATATCAAGTTGAGTTTTTGAATGTAACCTTTTTTTTTTTTTAATTCGGCTCAGACCCGAGTGTTGAATCACACTTTTAGACGAAGTTGGCACGATTTGCCTTTTTTTAAATTGCCTTCAAGATGTTTTGCAATTATTTTGGTGCAAAAAAAAACTTTTCTTCTAGTTTGGAAAAATTAATTACGTTTCCAGCACGAACTCTACAGTTTATTTCTTTAAAAAAAATCATTTTTTCTATTTATTTATTTCTAAAATACAGATAAATAAAAAAAATATTTTGTTTCAAAATCATCACTTTAAAACTAACATTTGCAGATAAAATTAGAATTTCATTATAAGTAAAACAAAACATTCAACTTAAACTTGAAAAAAATCCGTATTTTTGAGTATTATTTGGAAGACTTAAATAATGCATGAGAGCAAAAACGTTCATCAAACGTTAATTACACACTTCGTAGTTCGTATTTTTCAGCTTAATAATTTATTTAAATGTATATTTAATTTTTAAAAAAATGTCTAGAAAAATATCAATGTTTTGAAGAAAATTATAAATTTAAAGCCTTGTGTAGGTAGAGGTCACCTAAATATTTTTTGGCATTGGATAAGTGTTTTTGTGGTACAAATTGCGATATAAGGGAAACGTTTAACCTATTTATGCCCAGTAGCCTAAAAACGGGACGCTTGTTAGTTACTGCATACGAAAACCTGTCATGGGTATATTATTTTACTAAAGCTGTTTTTCACAAGTTATTTTTCATAAAACTAAACTATTTTAAAATGATTTTCTTAAAATTGATTACATATGCCTTCTGTGATGTTGCTTTGCAAAAGTAAAGTCAAGTAAGGTCGTATTTTGCTCACATATCTGCAAAATATCCCATAAACATGCGTTAAATAACTTAATAAATATAATTATATAACTTAATAAATATGGCAACCGCGATCTATTTTACCCCTAAAATGTACGTAAACTATTCCAAGTAAGAGTTTGAAGAAAATAAAAATTGAAAAAAAATGTTAAAAAAAAAACTTGGGCATAAATAGGTTAATCAACATGAAATTACAACCTTCCCAAAAAAATGCTTTTTTTTATTCGGCCCAGTGAAGAAGTGCTAGTTTACACTTTCTGATGCAAGTCGGCTCTGGTTGCCGTTGTTCAAATTACCTGAAACATTTTTTTTCTGTATTTTTGGTGTAAAAGAAAAGTAGTAATAGGGTATGTGACAAAAAACTCCGACTTACGGTTTTTTTTTAATGGCTCCCTTATGTTATGTATATTATATTATATGTTATATATTTTATATGGTAGCACAAGGTTATAAACGTTGTGTACGAAAGAAATCTTTAATATGAAGTGTTTATAATTAGAAAATCATCCTATTTTTAATTATGCAAATAAGGATGCCCTGTAATTCTAATAAAGGTTCCCATCTTGTTTTTTTTTTCTTTTTTTTTACTATGAATAAACCGGAGATCCCTTTATTAATTGTAGTTCGCATTTTTTCTCAAAACATTTCCGCTCGCTTAATTATGTATCACGAGCTCTTATGTTCGCTCGAACTGAATTTGCTTTTAAAAATGAACAAGAAGTTCTGATAAGAACTAAACGAGCCTACTTTCCCCTACATCGACATCAGCATTGTAGCATTTGATCAATATTCTCTTGATTATCTGAAACTGAAAATTATGTCAAACATACCTTTATAGCACTTAAAGCTGATTTCTAAAAGCAAAATTTACCCCTCTTATCAGAGACACGTAAAAAGTAAATAAACGAGTAAATAAAGTTTTGTCGCACCTTTTAAAGAATGTAACTGTTATAGTTCTTCCGTAGAAAAATTCTACAATCGTTTTCAAAAGAAAAAAAAAATAAATAAAGTAAAAGTACAAGGAACATCAAAACACATTTTATCAAAGAAAGAAACAAAACTCGTTCGTTAATAAAATGTCTGGAATTTCAATTGTAATCCGTTGCCAGCTGTTAAATATAAATAAAGAATAAAATGCTCTCGTGAATAAAACATTTTTGTTAACAAAAAAAAATCGTCTGCAAATAAATAAATAAATAAATAAATGAAACAAAACAAATAAATAAATAAACAAATATAGTCTGCCTTTTTTTTCTTTTTCTGACTTTCTGAGCCTTCTTTTCCGCCATGTTTGCGGAGTCGGAGTCGGAATCAGAGTCATCAAAGAAGATTATTTAGAAAAATACTTTACAATACAATATTTACCAAAACCATTTTCTTACAAAGTTAGTTTGAAGGAAATCCGCCTTTAAGTTCAGAATCAACATTCAATTTAAATTTCCCCGTAGGCGCTCATGTTAAAATATTTTTTTTCTGAACTGTTCATCTTTGAACGAAAAATAGTTCAAATTGAAAAGTGAACTATGTGAATGAGTTTCTTCGAGCTATTTCCAACAATAAAAGTTCATTCCATTCGGACGGTTCACTCAGAAGTTATTAGGTGGGGAAAGGTTATTTGAACGGTTCAATGTTGAACAAAAAAATGTTCAAATTGAAAATTTAAATACGGTAATGAAGTATCCTTGCCAAGATCTTTCGAACAAAAAAAGTTTGTTTAAATCGGACTGTTCACTCAAAAGTTATTAGGTGGGGAAATGTTGTTTGAACGCTTCAGTGTTGAACGAGAAAATGTACAAATTGAAAATTTAAATACGGTAATGAAGTATCCTTGCTGAAATCTTTCGAACGAAAAAAAAGTTGGTTTAAATCCGACTGTTCACTCAAAAATTATTAGGGGTGAGAGCTTGTTTGAACGGTTCAATGTTGAACGAAAAATTGTTCAAATCGGAAATTTAAAAACGGGAATGAAGTCTTCTGGATAATATCTTCCTAACAAAAAAAAAAAAATGCTCAAATCGGACTGTTCACTAAAAAGTTAATATCGTGGGGTAGGTTGTTTGAACGGTTCAAAGTTGAACCAAAAATTGTTCAAATCGAAAAGTCAAATATGGGAATGAGCTGTACTTGCCGAGATCTTTCCAACAAGAAACATTTCGTTCAAATCGGAATGTTCATTCACAAGTTATTAGAGGGGGGGGGGGGGTGACAGACCGACCGACCGACTGACACACAAATTCCCCATCTCAATACCCTACTTTCAAATTTTTAATTTTGCGATATTTATTTCATTTTTTTGTTTGACTTTTTTTTTTTTTTTTTTTTGACTTGGCGATATTAGGGCTGGCTTTTAACCTATAGCATTATTCGAACATTCTTTTTCAACATCTGTCTTTACTGTGGCTATTTACAAAGCAACGCAATTAGTGTTAAGTTTATAAGTGTTACAGTGTATTCTACCAAAACAACATGGCGTCACGTCGATTACAGGTATGTTCTTTTATTTTTTTATTATTTGCTTATTATTTTTAATGTTTATAATATCTACAATAGTGCCAAATTAGTTGATATTGTGATTGAGTGAGCCACGTTTTATGTATTTTTATTTGCTACTTTGACAGTGTATCCCACAGGATACACAATTTATAAAACCGATTTTCTTTTCATTTTTTTCCATGAAATTTTTTTAACTATATAATATTTATGCATTTTACCCCCCAAAAAAACTAAAATAAAATGTTTTTGTCAAAATTATTAAATTTTTGATATGTGCCAAACTAAGTGTTAAGTATACCAACCAGAGTACCATATTTACAGGTTTTATTTTTTGTTGAAATATTTTGTTTTCTTGTTTTTCTTCAAACAAAGTTGTTATTTGCTCCCAGAGGGAAATTTGAAGCAAGTATTATAAAAGGATAATCGTTTTTCTTTTTTTAACCATTTACTTTTCTACCTTTTTTAAAACTTCTTTTAAAAGTGTTTAATGTATTATGCGTACACAAAAAGTTTTTATACATTTACTTTCTTTCTTTTAGTTCAATGTTAATGTTTTATTTAAAATTATTTATTTATTTTTTTGCCATAGGAGTAAAACTCCATTATAATAAAAATATCTACTTATATTAAAAACTGAGTATCTTTCTATCTATCTATGTCACGCTTATTTCTCCTGAACGCCAATGAACTGAAAGTCGAACCAGGTACCGATAGATAGGTAATTTTTCAGGCTTCATTAGTTTCAATCTATATGATTATACGATTTTAATTAGCGAAGATATCAATTAATAAGTATTCAAATTTAAAGCGATTAAGCCTAATAAATGATTAAACTTCCAAGACATTTTTTCTTACCGTTGCCATTTTGAATTAAAACGTTAATTAAATTATTGAACTATTTAAAATTCCAAGATATTTATTTCTTTCCGTTGCGATTTTAAGGCAGGAATTCAAGTGAAACACGGACGATCGCAACTCACCAATGCAATCGCAAATTCCAAAATTTGGATTCAAGTGAAACGAATTCACTTGAATTCGACTTACAGTAGCGGTTGCAATATGCGATCGCCTCGAAGCGACTGCAATGGTATCCACTTGATAACTATGGTAATTTCACTTGAATTCGGCCCTAAATTAAAACGTTAATTAAATTGAACTTTTTAAAATGAAAGAGTGTTATTTTTTTCCATTGTCATTTTAAATACGTGTTATAACAAAGTTCTAACAATTGTTTTTATTCTAACTAGGTGACCCGTGCGGAATTCCGCAAAAAAAAAAAAAAAAAAAAAAAAAAAAAAAAAAAAAAAAAAAAAAAAAAAAAAACACTCTGAACTTAAAATTTAATACGACAATTTTTATTGGCTTCATTTGCACAACATCGCCATCTACTGCCGTCGTTCTGACAACTTTTCAAAGAGATCAAAGACACGTTCACTTTTACAACTACTACAAAAGTGATACCCTATATTAAAATCAAATACCCAAGGCTACTACTAAACTAAATACTAACGTTATCGCAAACTACCATAGTATTTTGAAACAATAAAAGTTACAATTAAGGTTTACCGAGCTAAGCCTTGGCTTGAAATGTCGCATTTAAAATTGATTTGAACAACAATGGTATAACGATTTTAACAGTTGAGCAAAAAATTTAACTTTTTCAAACTTCAATCGCTTATAAGTCGCTTAAACGTGGATTTTCGAGATTCTCGTTACGCGGCGCTAGCGGAGAAACGTTCTAAAGAAAGCCTTTTTTTTTAATCTTTCGAATGAAATTAAAATGGAGACGATATGACAATTATTTCGGGCTAGATAGAGTCAATTTTGTGCCCAAAAATTGAAGTTCGAATAAAAAACGAACCGACACTTTTTAGAGGGTGGGTCTAATTTTCGTCAATAGCCCGCGGGATAAGCTTCAAAATCATAAATTTTCTTGCAATTCGATAAAGAAATGAGCGAGTTTCGACCGGGTATAGGATTCGGCTTAGAGAAATAATATATGGAGATTATTAATGACATATTTTTTCTCAGGTACCACTTTGAAAATGTGTTTTTAAATAAAATTGCAATTGCTGTTTTTAGAAGGGACTTTTTCTGGCTGCGATCCATAAGTAGTCAAATTTAAAGCGAATGTTTAATTAATAAGTAGTCAAATTTAAAGCGATTAAGCCTAATTAATGATTAAACTTCCAAGCCATTTTTTCTTACCGTTGCCATTTTGAATTAAAACGTTAATTAAATTATTGAACTATTTAAAATTCCAAGATATTTATTTCTTTCCGTTGCGATTTTGAATTAAAACGTTAATTAAGTTGAACTTTTTAAAATGAAAGAGTGTTATTTTTTTTCATTGTCATTTTGAATACGTGTTATAACAAAGTTCTAACAATTGTTTTTATTCTAATTATTAATGACATATTTTTTCTCTGGTACCGTTTTGAAAATGTGTTTTTAAATAAAATTGCAATTGCTGTTTTTAGAAGGGACTTTTTCTGGCTGCGTTCCAAATATTAAAAGAACCTTTTCGTTTAGAATTTGGCAATTAATTTTACAGGAAGAAAGCGGTTTGGAAATAATTGTTTTTGGAAAGGAATTTTGTTTGTTATTTAGGGAGAGTGCTAAGTATGCGCTACTTGACATCGTCTTTATTTTTGAGGAAGCATGTGCAAATAATTCGATTGATTCTTTGATGCAGGAAAGCTGTTTAGCGAGCCGCTTTAGCGGGGAGTAGTTTATTAAACTTTTCCTTGGTACTTTAAAGGCGAGCCGCCTTGGCGGCGAGTAGTGAATTGAAACTTTCCTCGCTACTGTAAAGGCGAGTCGCCTTGACGGCGAGTAAACTGTTTAAACTTTCCTCATTTCTTTAAAGGCGAGCCGCCTTGGTGGCGAGTAGTTTTCTCAAACTGCCTTCACTACATTACAGCCCGTGCAACGCCGGGCTACGCAGCTAGTTAACTATTAAGTGATGAAACGTTTGGTGGCATCTTGGCGATATCATTCCGAGCTCGGTATGAAGAAGGATCAAATTCGGAGTTAGCATGTTTCTAGCATTGAAAGGAAAGTCCGATACACTTTAAGAAAATAAAACAACTAATTTAAATGCTTCAATCCCCCGTTTCATTTGTGAAGTATATAAATTTTACTATGGTTGGAAAAGGAAGAAAACAACCTTGAAAGTCACGTTCTGCAAAAGAAAGAAAGAAAAACTTTTCGACAGCAGACAAAAAATAATCGATTCATTTCATTTCCCAAAGTATATAAGCATGTAGAAAAAGCATTACTCATGGAAATGCTTTCAGGAAAATTTAAATGTGGATGCAAACAAAAACAGCGTTGTTTTTTCTTAATATTAAATTTTCTATTCCTCGAAAGGAGCCATTAGAATAGATTTTGGTTTCAGAAAGAAATACTTGATTCGAAAATGGTTCTTTTTCTTGCTCCCTTAGCTGAATTTTCAGTCTGTATAACACAGGAAGAAGTTAAAGTTCTGAATACTAAGCATTTTCATTTTTATTCCAAACAATGTCCCAAAACAGTGAATATGCATTCTGTTTGTGCCGTGCCCATGTAGAAACGACCTGATTTTATTTATTTTGCTTGATCAGAACAAAACGCATTGCGTATGGTTTTTTCTCTTTTTTTGCAACTTGCATGGGCATAATTTCAGTCAAAGAGGGCATTTAAGGCTAGTTTTAAATCTATTTTTTGTTACATTGTTCGTGACCAGAATTTAAATTGTTAAATAGCGTATTGAACAATCGAACAATAAAAATCATTTTATAACTCAGTACTTCAGTTAAGTTTAAGAAAATAAACTATTTTCCGAACGCTTTTCCACTTAATGATTTGGCAGCGGTAAATCGTGAACTATTGTCGTTATCCAATATTGGCACACGCAAAATACATTAATATATTCCGCGCGCTTTTCCACTTGCCGACTCAAGGACGATTGATTGATTGATCCGTGATTATCTCCTCTACATCTGGAAAGAATATTGGGCAAATGAATCCTTCGAGAGATGGACTTTTGATCTTTTCCCTACCCCTTCTTTCAACACTTTGTTGGCAAATTAAACCCTGAATCAATTCTATTCTGGACATGGCCTATCCCATGATTACTTTTTCAGACATAAATTACATCCTTGTCCAAACTGCATCTGTGGTGATTTTGGAGATTTAAAACACTAGCTACTCTCTTGCCCCCACACCAGAGCCCATCACTTCCCTCATAGTAATCAAAACATGAGAGACAAGTGGAAAGTCCTCTCCCATATTGACCCTAAAAGCTCACAGATGCATGTTAAATCTACTAAACTTTCTTGAAGCCAACAGGACCCTGCTCTTCCCCGACTTAAACTAAAATTCACCCTTATTAACTCTTTCTTTTGTTATGCATGAAATCTCCTGATTATAATTCTCTCACCTACCCCATTTATACAATCTTCCGTCCAACACGTGATCTTAGCCCATATTTTTGCGCACACTTTTTCATTCACTTAGTGATATTGCCTCTCTCTCTCTCTCTCTCTCTCTCTCTCTCTCTCTCTCTCTCTCTCTCTCTCTCTCTCTCTCTCTCTCTCTCTCTCTCTCTCTCTCTCTCTCTCTCTCTCTCTCTCTCTCTCTCTCTCTCTCTCTCTATCTCTCTATCTCTCTCTCTCTATCTCTCTCTCTCTCTCTCTCTCTCTCTCTCTCTATATATATATATATATATATATATATATATATATATATATATATATATATATATATATTTATATATTTATTTATTTATTTATTTATTTATTTATTTATTTATTTATTTATTTTTTTATTTTTTTATTATTCTGTTTGTTTCCTTTAGTCATCTTTTCATATCTCTGTGTTTTGTATGTTCTTTGTCTTGCTGTTTTTGTATTGTACAATGCTATTTGTTTGTTCTATTTTATTGTATGTAATTTTTTGATGTCTTAATAATAAATTTGGACACCGACTCCGACTGCCGGCTTACGAAAAGACCCTGGCAGCCATTCTACGGCAGTCGGTAGGTGCACTCACTCAAGGACGATTGAGTCGTATCCTCTCGAACGATGCCGTGTGTAGGACCATTCTTAGCACCTATAGCACCCATCGTACTTTTTTTAATTGATCGACATTCATAGTTTTTCTTTTTCCCTTTTTTTTGAAAGAGAGTGACGGCATACGAAACAAAGTTGAATGAAAAGTAAGGCAATAGACGACACGATAGCGTAACTTATCATTCTAGTATTCCCGGTCTAGCTTTACAGTTATCGTGTCAAGTAGAAATACGCTATTACGCAAGCTTTTCCTCCGTTTGGGATTTATACAGTAATAAACTAAATCACACTAAACCTTTTGGGCAAAATTAAATGCCCAGCAGTATGGAGAATCAATAAGCAACGAATGACGTAGAAACAGCAGTGCTGCACAACCTCTTATGGGTTTTTCCATAGTGACTGACGTAACATTCACATCTGGTTTACGTTAGTTGCAATGCAGTTTTTCTGAAAAAAAACCTACCAAGAGTAATTTTGCTTCAAATTGTTGGCAGAAATGTCACTTTATCAACCATGTCTATCTCAAATCTGAAACTATAACCAAACCATAACCGAACTTTTTACTTTATTAGATACAAATACAGTCGAGCCCGCTTATTGGAATATCGGTTAAAAGAATATCCCGCTTAATATAATACGTTTTCAATGTACGAAACCGTTTTAATGCATTATTTTGATCCCGGATAATGGAATATCCCGCTTATGAGAATATTTTTTCTTGGCAAAATGGCTATCCCATTAAGCGGGTTCGACTGTAGCTTTGAAATTCACAGCGAATGCAACGTTTGACACTAACTAGTGACCCTACGATACTATTTTATAAAATTACTAGCTGCGTAGCCCGGTGTTGCACGGGCTGTAATGTAGTGAAGGCAGTTTGAGAAAACTACTCGCCACCAAGGCGGCTCGCCTTTAAAGAAATGAGGAAAGTTTAAACAGTTTACTCGCCGTCAAGGCGGCTCGCCTTTACAGTAGCGAGGAAAGTTCAATTCTCTACTCGCCGCCAAGGCGGCTCGCCTTTAAAGTACCAAGGAAAAGTTTAATAAACTACTCCCCGCTAAAGCGGCTCGCTAAAAAGCTTTCCTGCATCAAAGAATCAATCGAATTATTTGCACATGCTTCCTCAAAAATAAAGACGATGTCAAGTAGCGCATACTTAGCACTCTCCCTAAATTACAAATAAAATTCCTTTCCAAAAACAATTATTTCCAAACCGCTTTCTTCCGGTAAAATTAATTGCAAAATTCTAAACGAAAAAGTTCTTTTAATATTTGGATCGAAGCCAGAAAAAGTCCCTTCTAAAAACAGCGATTGCAATTTTATTTAAAAACACATTTTCAAAATGGTACCTGAGAAAAAATATGTCATTAATAATTAGAAGAAAAACAATTGTTAGAGCTTTGTTATAACACGTATTCAAAATGACAATGAAAAAAATAACACTCTTTCATTTTAAAAAGTTCAACTTAATTAACGTTTTAATTCAAAATCGCAACGGAAAGAAATAAATATCTTGGAATTTTAAATAGTTCAATAATTTAATTAACGTTTTAATTCAAAATGGCAACGGTAAGAAAAAATGTCTTGGAAGTTTAATCATTAATTAGGCTTAATCGCTTTAAATTTGACTACTTATTAATTAAACATTCGCTTTAAATTTGACTACTTATGGATCGCAGCCAGAAAAAGTCCCTTCTAAAAACAGCAATTGCAATTTTATTTAAAAACACATTTTCAAAATGGTACCTGAGAAAAAATATGTCATTAATAATTAGAATAAAAACAATTGTTAGAACTTTGTTATAACACGTATTTAAAATGACAATGGAAAAAAATAACACTCTTTCATTTTAAAAAGTTCAATTTAATTAACGTTTTAATTTAGGGCCGAATTCAAGTGAAACACCATTGCAGTCGCTTCGAGGCGATCGCATATTGCAACCGCTACTGTAAGTCGAATTCAAGTGAATTCGTTTCACTTGAATCCAAATTTTGGAATTTGCGATTGCATTGGTGAGTTGCGATCGTCCGTGTTTCACTTGAATTCCTGCCTTAAAATCGCAACGGAAAGAAATAAATATCTTGGAATTTTAAATCAATAATTTAATTAACGTTTTAATTCAAAATGGCAACGGTAAGAAAAAATGTCTTGGAAGTTTAATCATTTATTAGGCTTAATCGCTTTAAATTTGACTACTTATTAATTGATATCTTCGCTAATTAAAATCGTATAATTATATAGATTGAAACTAATGAAGCCTGAAAAATTACCTATCTATCGGTACTTGGTTCGACTTTCAGTTCATTGGCGTTCAGGAGAAAGAAGCGTGACATAGAAAGATAGTTAGAAAGAAAGATACTCAGTTTTTAATATAAGTAGAAGATAGGATTGTGGGCAGTTAGTTGCCAGAGGTCATTTAAAACTACACTTTAGCATTATTTGTGTTTGAATGGTCGCAAGTTCTTTGAACTCCAAAAACTAAATGATATATTTTGTAAATATATTTTTTAAATTGATAAGATAAGTGCATCAATTAATGTATTAAGTAATATGCTTTCACTAATTTAATTTACTAGCCATATATATTGATGTTAGTTGCCACTGAGGGATACATTTTCAGTCACAATGTTTTCAAAGTTTGTTCACATTTCGGCCTGTAGTAAACACTAACCAACCTTTAAAGCCCCTCAAAATGTGTCTTACTATAAGAGAAAATAATAATAAAAAAAATAGTTCACGACGTTTAGGCTAAAGTTTAGCTTAAAATTGCTTTAAAAATGTAAAAGAATGAATTTCAAAAGTTCGTTTTTAAGTACACATTCCGGTGTTCAGAGTATTTTTCTCGTCAAATGAACTAAAAAGCGTGCTTGCTTTGCATACATATATCCATCCATCGTGCATTGCAATGCTAACAAAGGAAAGTGCATTTAATTATGTTCATAAGTGTGTTGTTATGTATACATACAATAATCTCTGAGTTTCGCATATAGTTTAGCCAAATAAACTTAAAGGTTTCACTTTAGTAGACCTAGTTGCAACTCTCCTTGAAGGATGCATAATTCTCCCAAAATAAAATCCAAATATGTCCAGCGATTGTCCCTGATCTCATTTGGTGATCATTGCAAATGTGAATTGCACAAGAAATTGCAAAATGTTTTAATTCAACGTTGCATTTGTTACAATAACAGGATAAAGTAAAAATAATTATTTGTTCCTTTTAACCCTTAACTTCGCAATTTTTTAAATTTCTATGAAAACATTATATCAGTTAGTTCTCACGTAATAATAAAGATGAAAAATATTTTTAAAAAAAGCAGTTTGAAATTGAATTTTAGTCGTTTTTTTTGTTTGCGGCAACGTATAAATAACATCAAATATCTTAAAAACGTTTTCCAATAGATAATTAAAATTAATTTTAAATGAATGTAAAATGTTCAAATTTTCCGATGAAAACGGGATAGCTACAATGCTATTAATACTAGAAGGACGAGCGGTGTCATTCTGATCTTCTGCTCATTTAAAGCACATGCCAAATGCAAAATTTTAACAAACAGAATGTTTATAAAATAAAGGTAGTTGTTTATAAAATACTAGCTGCGTGGTCTGGCTCTGCCCGTTATACCTTGAGAATAAAATTTATGTCAAGTAACACGTGTCTATAAAAGTCCCGATTAGATTAAAGTCGACATTTTGCGCAGTACGAAAAATGAATCAATCGCCAAAAAACTTTTAAATCCCCGCTAAAGGAAAAGCAAAAGCAAGAATTTTATTTGTTTATGTTCAAGAAAAAAATGGCAACGTCTTTTTCTCTTTAATATTTTATTTCACCCTATTTAATTTCTTTCACGCTCGTGCAGACGATTTTTCTAAACCAAATTTAAAATGGATATTTTCAAATTTTCAAATGCCCATATCTTTCTTCAGGGATGAGATATCGATTAGTGGTTTTGAAAACCTTCGGAAGGAAACTTTCCTAACAGGTATGTTTTGCGTAATTTCTAATGAGATCAATATTGAGAAGATTCGATAAGTATTCGCTAAATAAAGCCATTTTAAGGTCCCTTTATTTCAAATTCGAACGGATCGGTACTTTTTTCCGCTCAAAAACCACCCTATGATCTTTCCCGGGTGCCCAAGTATCTCCCTGCCAAATTTCGTCCAGATCCGACGTAAACTGTGGATTTGCATAAGGTACACACACACACACACACACACACACACACACACACACACACACACACACACACACACACACACACACACACACACACACACACACACACACACATATTCTGTGTTTTATTTATTAACCTTGATTAAACCTTGCGCAATGAAACACAAAAAGATTTGTAAAGGCAAGCACAATTGGTCAAAGTTTAACTACTTGTTTACGACTAATAATAGTTCGCATTATTTTGGGCAAAATTATATGTCACGAAAACTAATTGACATTGAATGATAATGTTCTGATTTATTCGAAAAATAGTTTTTTTGAGTACACCATCAAGTAGGTAAATTATAAAGTTGTTACTAAATTAATATCGCTGTGGTTTTAGCCAACGTATTTCATTTTTATTCAACGGATAAGTTTCATGCTATTTCAAACCACAATTACACTAGCAATCTTGAAAAATGGGGGGGAGGGACTCACCACGAAATTAACAGCTCATAATGATTATTTTTTAGGAATAGTTCTTAAAGAAAAAAAGGAGGTTTTATGTATTGATAATCATTTGTAAATAATATAACTAGCTTTTATTTCGATACAAACATCACTGAAAATTTTACACCATCTCTTTATATTTCTAGATTTAAATAAAAGAGTCAAAAAGAGAAGACAGCACACATTTCAATATTTAAAATTTTATATATGTATATACAAAACCGTACAGATGAAAAATGTCTTTACAGTTTAAACACCACTCGCTCATTTTCATATGGACGTATTATATTTCCATTAATGTCCGTAATTTACATCAGTGATTTCAATGTCCTGTTTGCGTAAAACTTGATGAAGGCACTCGGTAAATTCACACCGGAAAAAAAAGGTGATACTTTCACCACACATAGTGAAGAAACCCATCTACTTGAGTCAAGTTGACAAAACGATTGTTTTACATGACATAATCAAATGAATCACTTATTATCACAGAAATAACAAATGTAGCACGTATAACAAGAATACACATTCAGAAATATATTTAATGATTATCATCCCAATATTTTCAAAAATGGTTGTTTTGTTTAAGATACAAATTATTTATAACATAAACTGCTCGTTTTTTCAAATACATATTCATTTCAAAATAATCAACGATTAATTAATGAAATTAACTATTTTCAGTACTGTTTGTCATTTGCAGATGTAAAACATTTTTTTAACAATCTCTGAAGATAAAACAAGGAAAATTAATTAAATTATGGAAATAACATTCAACGCTAAACATCTCTAAAAATCAAATAACACTTAAACAAAAGGTATACAGTAGAACCCCGAAACACCATGTCTCGGTATAGCGTTTACTTCGTTTTTACGCAAAATTGATAATGTATTTCGATTTTACAATTAAAAAAAAAAGCTCCCGTTTCAATTTATACGCAAAGTCTTTTAATCTCGCCAGCTCAACTCTTCTAATGTACCATACTTGCGTCAAAGCTGCATTTAATGATTTTTATTTCCTTAAAAAAATATAATAACTGTATTTTTGTATGAATTTCATGCAAATTTAGAAAATAATTACTTTTAGTTAGTGGGTTGTTTTTTTTTCAATAAAAGGAAGATAATTTAAGTATTCCGCATACATGTTGTAGATTCAGTAAAGCTTCATTGTATATTTAGTTTAGATCTGTAAGTACTGGGGGGGGGGGGGTGCTACATTACAGTAGCTATTTTGTACCTGATAAAAAAATAGCGTCACTATACCGAGGTTATGTAATAACGCGGCTACAAGATATATTTCCAAACCCCGGTGGTATTTTGTGCTTCAACTGTATTACATGGTTTCCTAGCTTATATTTATAATATTTAAAGGTAGACCATTTGAAGGGCCAGGGGGAAAAAGATGATAGTGCCCAAAAAGTGATTTCGAGAAAAATGAAAAACAAGGTTTGATTTCTATTGACCCCTTTAGTAGTTAATAGAGTCTTCATGCACATTTCGGTCGATTCTCCTCTTTTTTCCGGCTTGCTGTTCTACCAGATGTTATTACTCCTTCATAGCCCCTAGATAGCGCTAATATCTCAAACTCGACGAAAAAGTGACTTTCATCTTTTTTTTCCCCTGGCCCTTCATTTGTTTGTTATTAAATGCTCTTGGCATTATTTCATTAAAAATGAATCTTCCATTGAACAATAAGTTTTCCAACGTCTCCATTTTTTTGTATTTTATGCTTTATAGCAAATTTACCTGATTTATAAAAACAGCACAAGAAAAGACGTATTGTATTTTAAAAGTTTAATTCATAATTCCAAAAGAAACTATCTAAATCACAATAAACAATAAATGTATGTATGAAAAATGTATAAAACTAAATTTTTTCATTTTAATTAATAATCTTTTATTAAAAAAATATAATACGAAAGACAAAAACTATACATAGAAACATAAAATTGTATTTATGCTTATACTTTTAAATATGTATCAAATCAATAAACAGCTCTTCTTAAAAGTAAATCTATAATTATGCATTTGAAATAAAAATCTCAAAGATATTTTTCCTTATATAGCAGTTTTTTAATTTTGAAAAATAAATATTGGGACAGTGATAATTAAGAAAATGTAAAAAAACAATGCTTGAGAAATAAAACATCTGATATTTGTCAAGTTATGTTTTTAAATTTTCTTTTCTACACGATGAGGGTTTCATGCATGTGATACTGTTTCAAGTTGAGTCGATGTATCTCCACATTAGGTGATAAGAATAGTGAAGCGGATATTTTTCCAACTTCTTCACAATCCATTCAACTGAAATTTAAAAAAAGGAATACATTTAAAAATACATATGACTATTTAAAAAGCAAGTTGAAACGTATGTAACACTTAGTTTAAATATTTTAAAGACACATTTTAGTCTATAGTATAGTATAGTGTAATACTTAGCTATTCCTTTATATACATGTAGGGGAGAGGAAGGTTACTTTGAAACTTTTTACAAAAATTAACATTTTTTGTTCAGTTTAATAATTGTTATTATTTTAGGATTGTACGAAAAATAAATTTAAACTATTATGTAAAGCTCTAAGAATTTTAAATACTGCCCCTTGCATATTTGTAAAAGTTACGAATACCTAAATTAAAATTTTAAACTAGGCAGAGTTTTAGCAAAAAGTAACTTTTCAATTAGAAGGTATCTTATCATATAAAGTTAAGCATTAGAACAACTTAGTTAATCGAGCTTAAGAATTAGAAAATAGCCTTTGAAGTCAAATGTAAAAAAATGTCACTACAAGTTTTAGGAATAAGCAGAAGTTAGGACATCTAACAGCGTTTTTTTTTTCTTTCTCTCAAGTTTAGATTCAAGAAAAAAAAATGTTAACCTTTCTCAGACAATACCGTACATATAAAATGGTAAAACATTATATATAAAAATATTATAAAACATATATATATATATATATATATATATATATATATATATATATATATATATATATATATATATATTTTATGCCCGAATGCAAGTGTAACGCTCGCAGCTCACTCGCTCGTAACTGACGTCATCTGCGATTTGTTCAATGCAAGTGTAACAAAATTCAGCATGCGGCGCAGCAAATTGCAACTCAACGTTGCGGCGGCTAAAATCTCCCCGTAGAACACTTTGCGAGTCAACAACAATGGCGGAAGTGTTGCTTGTTCGAAGCCGAAGGCGAATTGCTCGATTGCTAAGATATTGAAGTTTAAACTTCATGAGCAATCTGTTTCAAACGCGAAATGTTGATTGCATTGAAAAATTTCGTCTGTCAAAGGGCCACAACCCGAGCCCTGATCCGTAGAGTGAGATGTACTGTTTTGTTTTAAAAAGTCAAAATTCGTGTCTCCTCGCCGAAGCGGATGCTTTCTTGCTCGCTGTTGATTTCTTTCTCCTCAAATATCATGCCGAGAAATTCGTTGAAGGGTAGAAGGACGACTACAGATACTATGCTTGTCATGCACAGATACAAGTTGTTCGGATGTGTTTAACCAAGGCTTCACTAGATAGCGTTTTGTACAGGCTGTATCATTACTCAAAACATCAATGATAAAGATTTGCCCGCTAGAGAGAGCTGAACAAGAACCACCCAAATGTTTGTTTACATTTATTATCATGTTGTTGCTGCTGTAAAGAGTGATGTTTATCCTATCTTTAAGAGTTAAAAAATATTGATATAGTTTACTGAAGTGGAGTACAGAGTAAATTGATGCTGAAGGCCTTATTAGTACTGCTTTTTAGAGGAAATAAATTCCCTTTTCAGGTAAAGTTGGTCGCAACTCATGATTCAGTCATACGACATTCATTCATTGTTTACTTTCTTTGAATTAGCAACATATAGCAATGGCGTTCAACGAATTCGACTTTGGTGACGATGACGATACCTCCGACAATGACTCTAGTAAAGACGATCCCCCCCAGCATCCAAAGCAAGGCGAGACGGTAAATAATCTAAACGCTCCAGCCATGATAAATTCTTCCCCGCCAGATGAGATAGAAAATACTCCAAATGTTCCAGTCCAGAACAAATTTGCTGCACTTCAGGTCAAAAGTATTGAGATGACCGACAAATCCGCTGATGACTCAACCACCGTCCGGGAAAATGAAAAGCCAGCCAGCTTCGCAATGAAAAGACCTCCCCCCTCCTCTGACGGTTGCCGACGTTCCTGACCCCCAACTACTGCTAAAGGAAGCCTCCAGCATTAGTGCAGGAAAAATAGAAGGAAAGATGTCAGGACAAGATTTGCTGATCTTTTCCGAACTTGAAGAAGATGCAGAACAGCTCGAGAGACTCCTCAAGGACAAAGGCTTCGCAACATCCTCGCCAAGCAACATCCTCGTTTCAGGCCCCTCAAGGTGGTTCTTCGCGGCCTCCCCCTGAACGCAGAAGTCGACGAAATCAAGGAAGATCTGATGAGCAAAGGATTTCAACCCACGAAAGTTCTTCAGATGCGGACTGGTCCCGAGAGGAAGCCCCTCCCCCTCTACATTGTCATCCTCCCTGAGAACGATGAAACAAAAACGATCTTCAACCTGGACAGGCTCCTGCATCTCAGGATCACGGTCGAGACTCTCCTCCCCAAGAGGACGCCCCCACAGTGTTAAAACTGCGAGATGTATGGTCATGCCTCCATTAAGTGTTACCGAAAACCCAGATGCCTGAAATGTGCTCAAGAACATCAATCCTATGAATGCCTCAAGACCATGGACTCACCAGCTTGCTGCGCCCTTTGTGGTGGCGACCACCCGGCAAACGCTCCTGTATGTCTCGAACGACCAAAACCCCGACCAGTGAAAGCTCCACGGACCTTCTAAGCACCTACCGGAAACCCCTGGAAATTTAACCCCGAGGCTCCTAAGAAGACCCCGCTCTCGTTTCTCCCTAGACCAGTTGCCCTACATCAGTTAGGAAACGAGCAATCCAAGGCTACCTCCGACCAACTTCTCCAAATGATAAATAAAACTTATGATCACCTTTCAAGCCCAGCAGCAACAGATGCAAGAAGTACTCAGCGTCCTTGTCGCCCTCACGAGGTCGTGACTTTTTTCTCCCACCCCCACATCCTTACTGTGTGCTTAGGCACTTTTTTCTACTCCTCAACATCCACGAAGTCAGGTAAGTGGGGCTTCGCCCCAGGCCTGGGTAATATTTGTTGTTACTGTTACTGTTTGAAAAGGGTCAGCAATTATAAAGATATTATTGGTTTAATTCCTGTGAAACACATGAATGCAACAGATCTGACGGAATTAACATGAAGTGCTCTGTCAATATTAAGTCAAACAAATTTTAAAGTTTTGTCGTTAATATCTGACAACAACAGAATTAATAAGAACATGTCCCAGAATCTTCGACTTGAGGGAAATTAAAATATCTGCATAAAAAATCCTTTTGATGATTCATAACCTTAGTTTTTATTATTTGACTCGGTGCAAATCATGAAGTCAATAAGAAATAACTTGTTGAATCAGATAGATTCTGAGAAAACATTTCTATGTCCAGAGTTTAACGACTTTACAAAGACTTTTTGTAAAATTTTCTTTTTTAAGGATAGTTTTTAACAGAGAGAAACTCTATTATGAAATATGCTTACAAGTTGACATTTAAAACTGTTTATCCAACGAACATTGAAAGACAAAACGTAAACTTGGCCCTCAATGTATTTGATGCAAGTACACAAGCTGCTCTTAAAATGTATGGGCAGCAGAATATTTTTTAAAACTGGGAGGCTACAGTTAAGCGAGGAAACTTTTTATGCGCTTTCTCAGACAACTAAATGCATGTTGTCCCTTATAAAGCATTTGCTCCAGCAGGGAAATTCTTATGTGCTCACAGGAAAATTTCAAACAGATTATTTAGAATCCCGATGTGGAATTTACCGCCAAATGTCTGGAAGCAATTACCATGTTTCAGTAATTGACATTATTGAAAGTGATAGGAAGCTCAGAATCAAAAGTATTCTGAGGCTTAACTCTTTTAAACTGGGCCAAATTTCAATTAAAAGCTTTAGCGATGCAATATCAATATCAAGTGATGTTGAGGAAATCGACATTAGTGACTGTTGCGACGTTTTAGGTGACCTAAGTGTTGATGTGAGTGTGGACGAAGTTGAAGTCTTAACTTATGTAGCTGGGTATTGTGTATTTAAATTGAACATCTCCTTTAATACGTGTTTGGGAATTTACGTTTCAAATCACAACATTATGATAGAGCCAAATGACCTATCACCAATATCAGATAGCAACTCAGACTCTTTTATCAGTATTTTAAACAGGCGGGTTGAAAAAACCATCAAGGCTTATTCTAAATGTGCTTATACACATGTATAGCATTTTCAAAGAAATTCTCCTAATTTTGAAGAAAAGTTTCAAAAGTGCAACATGCAACAGCATAAAGTTCTCGTTAATGTTTTTAAATTTTACTTGACCAATTCTGATCTGTTTTCTTTGCAAGAAAAATGATTTGTGTGGAACGGAGTTATTTGATTCAATTAACAAAATTATCTGCATTTTCAGCAACATTTGTTTGAAAAATTTAAAGTTTTAAATGACAAAAATATGGTAAATTTACAAAGAGCGCAAGCTAAAAAAATTCAAATCAAAGTAGTAATGCTCGAGTAATTGCATATTTTAGTATTTATTTTGTTTGATATTATCTAATAGTCAAACTAAATTGTTGCATTTTATTTTATGTTCATTACAAATTGATTTGTACTGTAGTACTGTCGGCCCTGCTTAATCGGGTAACGAAATTACTGAATAAGTAGAGAAATTTATTATTATTATGTTTTTTTCCTCTTGCTGCAATAGAAATATGATAAAACTCACAAATAGGATTTATGCTGGAACTTTAAATGATTGCTGTATTTTTGGGATATAGCTAAAATACAACTTAAAATATTTTGTATTCTGCATATCTGAAAATTCACAATAGTCTGTTTTGTATAAAAGAATTGTTTCATTTTACTAACATTTTAAAGTTTTCCTTTATTGATTTCTGCAGAAGTTCAAACATGTTTTGAATAAAATGCTTCACTAAATTACTGTTTGTGTTTATTCTGTTTCTATTCTGTGTATTTTTATAAATATTTAGACCATATACACAAATGTATATTATAAATACTATTTTTTGAGACATTAGATAAATATTATTGAACTGTTTTATTAACATCCAAAGTTCAAAGAAAAGCAGAGTTTTCCTATTTTAATGTTAAAACATCAAATTAAATTAATTTTGCTTTGCAAAAAAAAAAAAAACGCTTTTTATCTTTTTGTTTTGACAAAAATACTGTTTACTATTTTTCGTTCATTTACTGATTTATTTTTTATAATACACGATTTATGCATATTTGCAGTTCAATAACCAATTGTGAAACAAAGATATATTTGAAGGAATTTGATTAATAAGATATGGATATTATGTGCACAAACACAAATTTCTCTTTATTTCTATCCCATTTTATGAAAAACTTGTCTATTTTCTAGAAATTTTTATTTTTCTGACATGGGGGAAAAACTATTATTCACAGGCGTTTTTTTTGGGGGGAAACTACGCTGTATAATTTTCCCCCATTTTAAATTATTGTTTGGTGTAGCACTATTTCGCGGATTTGTTTATTTTCTCTTCTCGGACGGCGAGGTAGCAGCTGTCATGGCCTCACCCTTCGCTCTCATTGGCTGAGAGTTGTTTTTATCGGTTAGGATATCCGAGCAGTCGAGAGCTGACGTCACGATTTGCAAATCTACGATCTTGTTACACATGCATTAGGTACGAATCGCAGCTCACTCGCAACTCGCAAATATTTGCGATTTGCAAGTTGTGATGGGTGTTTCACTTGCATTCGGGTGTTAATAGGTCTTCAGCTACCGGTGTAAACATTTTTTTTAACCTTAATAATTTAGATGAATTGAATATATGCTTAGATTTTAGGGTTTCGCCTCCAGCTCTGTTAGGCTTTATTAGACTCACAGAGCTATAAACGAGGGTGAAATGCAATGGAGACTAAAAGGTCGACACTTAAGGTTCGAAATCCACAAACAAAAACCTATCATCAGGCTCGATTGTGATGACGTCATTTACGCAACAGCCAATCGGAAAATACATTTAGACTAATGTTCATACTTGCACAAGCACAATAAAGTATACACATGGAAACGGTTGAATTTTTATGGTATAGATTTTGAATTTTATTGTGTTTCAAATGTGGTCAACTACTGGCTGACACTGATGGATTACTAGACGTAAGAGGCCAATTACTGTCGAAATCTTCCTCGTTAACTGTTATTCAATACAATTAAAGAAATAGTAAATGAAATCGAGAAGGGATTAATGTTTCTTAATCCTGATAATTTTTTTGATACGTAAAAAACGTGCAATTTCATTTTCCTTGTGAGATAAATATAACTCGTAGAAACGTCCACTTACTGGTCTATTATTAATGAATCACTCTATTTTTGTCTCAGAAAGGAGAGGTTAAAGTTTTTTTCAACTAATTACACATACAACATCACGACTTGCTTTATGAGAATTTTAAGAACAGAATACACGTTATTTGCTTATGAAATTCATGAAAATTCGCCCAAGGTATTGACTTACATTATCAAAATATGTCTGTTTTTACGACGGTTAAAAACGGTTTTTTTTTTCTTTGCATGAACTACGTGGTATAAACATAATTTACATAAATTTGAGACGTATTACAGCCTGAAATAGTAGGAAGGACGAACGACATGAAAAACAATGCAAAATAACTAAATGCTTTCAAACTATATTTATATCGAACAATATTGCATGCAGCGGGAAAAAAAAATTTCTTAGTTTTTCCATTAATTCTTTATTAATGTCTATTTATTTGTTTTTAAACAAATTATTGAATGTAATTATTTCTAGTTATGCATAACATGTTTAGTTAAAACTAGCTTTAATTTTTTATTTTAATGCCATTTTTAAGTAGAACTTTCGATCTTAATACTAAAAAAATACCTGCAAATAGCATTATTTTAAATTGAAGATAAAATAGCTAACTGCTATAAAAATAAACGAATTAGAAATCTAAAACAAAACAAATTTGAAAACAAAGAAAATTAAATTTACGAAAAAACTAATTATATTAATAATGGGTTTTATGATAAACTTCTTTTTTTCGTTTTTAATTTTGCTGTAAGTTTGTCTTCAAGTAAAAGTAGAAAACTATTAATTTGCCACATTTAATTGCTTAAAGTTCATCTTTGTGTCATATCTTATATGTTAAGGGTAATAATTGTTTTTCGGAGCACATCTTGAATTAAAACAGAAGCAATCATTTAAACGTTTGAAATAGAGATATTTTATTTCAAACTCACCTTTTATTAAAATAAAAACTTGTGTTCCTCTCCTATTCCACATTGAGATGCGCAATTAGAGCTAAAGAATTTTCTTCCATGGAGGAAAAATAAGTTTATTTCTTAGCCATGGAAATCCTCACATCGATATTACAGGAATACTTTCTACATTCTTCTTCCATGACGAGAGGAACTGAATTCCTGTTCTATTCATATTTTCGTCAAGACAAAAATCTTGTATTTTGTTTGTTAGCAAAAAGACCCAATCTGCAGCAAAGATAATCTCAACCTTGAGCTCCTATTTCATGTATTATTATCTTGCATAGTCCTTTCTCTTACTGTGTTGAGAAATATAATTTAGTCCGTGTATTGCCTAACCAAAGAAGCAAATTTGGCATGAAATTCTTATTAATGCATTCTGATATGACTCAATTTTTCATTTAGATTTTTTTCTGTAAATTGGGATTTTTTATTTGGCACTGAATTGGAAACCCATCACAAAACTCAATTCAAATCCAAGTGTACATTTTTTTTGTCCTAGTCATTTCTAACTCTGATTGATCAAGATGGCTTCCTAAGAAGTAATTTTAATTATTATTTCATAATGTAATAATGTATTTGCAGCATAAACTCGTTGTGAAAGTTTTCACAATAATTTAACAAACTCATAAATCTATAATTAATTGCTGCTGTAAATTTCATCATTTCTGTGAAGTCACCAATGAATCATTATTTCGCATTTATGATCTTCTGAATTTTTTAATGAGACAAGTTTTTACATGTTTCATTGTAAAATTGTATAACTTTTATAAAACCAACGTAATAGTTAAACATATTATATTTCTATCTCTCTTCAAATGTAACAGACGTATTTTCTATCTCAGCATTACAACATTGATCATTTCTTCACCGGTTCCATTTACAATAAAAGCTCTTTACAAAATACTCTTTATTTTGGCAATGTTTCAAAGACGGCTTGTTCTGAATCAAATCGTCAAAATGTTTGGCGTTTTGTCAAATGCATAGTTTGCATTTATTATTGTAGCATAATTTGTGCTTTTCAAGAAGACAACATCAGCTGAAACCACACGTCTTGCTGCATGGGACGGGGAGAATCGAAAAGTCAGGTGAGCATTTCGTTATGATTTCGTCAATAAAAAATTTCAAGTCTTTCAACAGGATTCTGCCACAAACAAGTGTTCAACACCGTAATCAAGTGACACTGGTATTTCTGCATGGATTACTTCGTATAGAAGCTGTGAAGTTTCTCACAAAGGCGTTGTTTCCGTTGTAGTTTCCGGAATGTGCAAACTTTCCTAAAAAAATAATAGGTAAATCAAATTAATTTTAGGTAATTTCTTAAATAATAATGTGTTTCATTTTGACGTACTAGAATCTTCTCCACATTGTAAAAATCGAATGTTGTTTTTACGGTACAATACATTTAATTTGACAGTAATAAACTGTAAAATTGCTAATTTTACAGTTTATTACCTTAAATTTTAGAGTTTTAAGCTGGAACCTCGGCTTCCAGTATTATACTGTTGTTTTTGCAGTATAATAGTGCTAAATTTTACGGCAATAAACTGTAAAATTTCTAACTTTACTGTAATGAACTGTAAAATTGCTAGTTTTACAGCTTATGTCTGTGCATTTAAATTTTCAATCGGAACCTTTGCTGCCAGTATTATACTGGAAAAACAACTGTTCTTTTTTTTTTTTGAAATGCAGTCCAAATGATCAAATCTGTGATTTCAAAGTTGGTGGAGTAGTGGTAGGTTGGAACGACGGGCAGAACGTAAATACCCCATTGTTTCCGTTGTGCAATTCCTCTGACAAATGAGACTACTTTGAAAAAAAATAAACAAAAGCAAGGAGTTGATATAAAACTAGTTTCGGTATTTTGCAATTGCCACTTACATGATTCATGGTGATATCCTACAGTGCTTCATTATTGTCTTATATATAAATATATACTTTGTTTCTCTACAGCTGAGCATTTGAATTAGTTGATTTTTTTGCAATATTTTGCTTTATGCTAGGTTAAAAAAAATTGTGTCTGTGCATTTTAGGTCCATTTACTATTGCGCAACTTATGCAGTCTTTATAAAATGGCAATTACTTAAGTTTGGAAATTACTTAAGTATTCAGCGTGGGGCGGAACAGTTTGCTGGGCAATTTTGACCCATTTCTACTATCTCATATTTACTGTCTTCCCTTTTTTATATTTACCCTCGCACAAATTTTACTACTTATACAGGAGGCATTCACTGTTCACATCTTTATTTTCAACACACATTATGCTCCATATTTAATTTTATATGGCTTATTAAACATTACTGTTGTCCATAGTGTTCCACATTGTCCCGCACACTCCTATTTGTTAATGTTGCTCTGACAAATGTAAACAAAAATACGAAAAATACGTTCACGTATAGTTATGGATATTACAACTGCTTAAAAAGGGGCTTTTTGAAAATTCTAAGCGAAATAGATGACTTTTCCGAGAAAATACCGAATAGTTAAGTTACACCATCTAACCAGTAACAGTTGCTTAAAACAAAAGCAGAACTGCAATACATGGTACTGGTAATCCTGGTATTTCAACTGTTCGATATTTTCACGCAGCTCGGTCTTAGTTTCAGCTATAAGGCGCTAATTTGCAATTTTAAAAATTGGTCTATGCAAAACTTAATTAAAACCTCACTAAATATAATATTCAAAAAGGTACATCCTTAATAGAAATTCCCAAAAATAACTCGATAATGCCCTTGATTATTAAAGCGAGAAAAAAAATTTCTAACATAGAATTTATTCCCGGTGCTTCTTAGTTAATAATTTTCCAGTTATTTTTATTTGTTCTATTTTTTATACCGAGAATGTTACACCATTAATAATTGCTAGCCTTAAAAGCTTACCTAAAATCTCATGTAAACGAAGTAATCACAGTGTGTTATAGCTCAAAAGCAATACAGGTGTGTGTTTCATCCGATTTTTAAGGAGCTTATAAACACCTACAAAACGTGATGTGTCAGGAACTCCTAAACCTTAAACAATTAATGCATGGTTTTTGTTTACTCTAAACAGATTTTAATGTCACTTGGACCGCAACTATCATTCTCTTTTGAACATCTTTTCTGTTTTTTGCAACTAGTGCATCCTGAATTTAATCTATTTTAAGAAAGATAAATACCGTGCTTCACTTCTTAAGTAATTGGAAGAGAAAATCAGCTCGGAAATTAAGTAGTTCATTTGTAAATCCATTATACACAGTTCAGTCACATTAATATGACCACCTGTTAAAAGTTAGATTAACCCTGCTACTGTGTTCGGGTCCTTTTCGACCCAAAACAGATTTCATTTGCTTATAAATTTTCTAGTAACGTTGGTATAGCATTTTAACTTCATGAATGTGTTCATTTTCATGTTATATTACACACATATTTTTTTTGTTTTGATTGAGGTATAACCCTACTTGTCAAAAAAAAGTTTACTAATACTGTGTTCGGGTCCTTTTGGACCCATATGATTAAAAAGCATGTATCAGAGAAACAAAATAATTTTATGCTTGTTTATTTTATTCATAATTTATGAAACAATAAATAAAACATTTGTTCATTGTTTTTGTACGTTTTTTAAATATTTTTTAATGGTTATCTTCTGTTTTTCTTTCATTCATTTTTTTCTTCTTTTTTTTCTTTCTGAATACCATTTCTTCCTTTCTATGAATTGAAATCAGTACCAGTGAAAATGTTTCAAGGTTAACTTTCATAGAACTGCAAACTCTGCAATTATGCCTATCTGAGGGGAATTCCCTTTTACCCCCTCTCTCCGCCGCTTCCCCCGCGCATATGATTCTGTACATAAATCTGTACATCTCATACAAATGTTGTACTGTTCGTATTTCCATTTTTAACACTTCTTTTTAAGCTTAAAAATTTCTAGTAAATTTCTTAAAGTGACAGCTTACATAATTCTGTTAGTTTTCTTTAGTACGAAAACTGGAATTGCTATAATATTTAAATTTTATTTATGTGTTTTCTCGGATTAAATATGTAAAATAAAATACAAAAATTGAGTGATTTATGTTTGGAAGTTTCTAATAAAATCAAATATAACAATTAAACTCGAAAAAATATAAAAAAAGCGGTGTTATTGAACAAATTACATATGTTGGGTCCATTTGGACCCGAACACAGTATACGTATGTTCGGAACGAACACAGCAGCAGGGTTAACCACCTCTCCTTGAACGGACTGCTGCGAGACGTGCAGGAAGAGAGTCAATTAGGTACCTGAAGGTGTTTACTGCCATGTTGAGTCATACTGACTCCAATGCCGGGAACAGCTGCGCTAGATTACGCTGGTGAGGATTTATGGCGCGAACAATCCAATCGAGATAGTCCCACAAATTCTCGATTGGGCTTAATTCAGGTGAGTTTGCTGAGCAGGGGGGAACGGTAAACTCATCCTTTGAACCACGCATGCTCACTGGCAGCTGTATGGCACTTCGCATTGCCCTGCTGGTAGACGCCATCATCCTGAGGAAAAACAATATTCATATAGGGGTGGACATGGACCGCAAGGGCAGATGCGTACTTGTACTGATCTATCGTGCCTTCCACAATGATGAGGGAATCCATGGAGCCCCCCAAAAACATTCCCTAGACCATAATGCACCGGCCTCCAGCTTGAACCGTTCCGGCAATGGTTGCAGAATGTTTGCTTTCAGAGGATTTACACCTTCTGATCCAACATCCGTCTGTCCGATGGTGTATAAAACGTGATTCATCAGTAAATGCTACCTGTCTCCACTCAATGGACGTCGAATTGGGGTACTGGCGTACAAATTTGAGGGTTCGTGGGTTCGTCGTCGGTGGACAGTAGTCAGCATAGGTTCATGAACCAGGCTTCTGCTTCGGGAACCCAGACGCAGCAACGTCCGCTAAACAGTATAGTGTGAGAGACGACGTTGGTAGCCCCTTGGTTCATCTAGGGGGTCAGTTGCTCAACGGTAGCTCGTCTATTAACCCAAACGCATCTCCGCATCCGTCATTCTCCTCTGTCTTCTATGGCTCCTGGAGCATCACATTTGCCATGTTGCTAATTTTGAACAGTCCCATTTTGCCATGCACGGAACACTTTTACTACGACGGCAAGGTAACAGCTCAAAAATTCAGCCATTTTCGAAATGCTTCCGCCCTTGACCCGAAAGCCAATGATCATGCCCTTTTGTACGTCGTATAAATCGCTTCGCTTTTGTATTACGCCAACGGTAGAAATGTTTTCCAAAGCCCTCACATACCCTTTATATACCCCCAACTGCACTGTGTTACCAAGGCCCTTCTGTGATTGGTTATTTAGCGTCGACGTCAAAAGTACGCGGTGGTCACATTAATGTGAGTGAACTGTGTATCTTATTGATAATTTTTCAGATTTTTTTCCCCCGAGGATATTGCACCATTAATAATTACTAGCTTTAAAAGCTTACCTAAAATATCATGTCCACGAAATAATCACCGCGTGTTACATCTCAAAATCAATGCAGGTGTGTGTTTTAACCGATATTTAATGACCTTATAAACACCTATAAAACATGATGTATCAGGATAACCTAAACCTTAAACATTTATTTGAAAAAGTTACCTTGCTCTTATGCGAAGTAGCTCCAATTAGGGGAAACTCTCCAGCCTCTAGAGATGCTCTCATGGCTTCGTCTCTAGGTGGCGGCCATGGATAGGATGGACCAAGCCTCCTCTGAAAGTCAAGCTCTGCGTACTCCGTTGCAGGTTGAAGACGATTTACAACAGGACAACTGGCTTCTTTATGCGCCAGCTCAGCATACGTAATTTCTTCTTGTCTCTAATAAAATAGTATTAATTGTGAAAAGAAAAAAATGCACAACGATTCACGATAGTTATTAAAGTCAAATTAATTATTAAAAGTAATGCAAAGACTATACGTTGTATTATGGAACGAACAGGGTACAAATTTTACATTTTAGCTAAAGTAATGTTTATGTTCAAATGCTTCTTTGGTACGTATTATTTGTTTTTTTTTTTTGGTGTGATGACGGAAAAATGTTTTATACTCAGACAAATGTTATCATTGTAACTAAAACTGTTAATTATTAATACAACTTGACTGCTATGTTTTCTGCACGACTAACATTCAAATAAGTTTTTAATTATTTTTGTTTAACCCACATATATACGTACCTCAAAGTATGACTGGCATAAGTCTTTGCAAAAGAGAAGGGAAACGTTTGTCCGTTATATACAAATATTGGACATATTACTTTTAGAACACTAGTAAATACTAATAAAATATTTTTTTCTTCGGATTAGGTTATTATGTCTTAGTATGGAGCAGGATTCAGCAACAATGGAATGATAACCTGAAAATCTGCATATTTGGACTTGTGTTAGTTTGACTCTGAGGAACACATACTACATAAATTAAACAAAACTTAAAACAAAAAAAAAAAAGCTTTTAAAATACTAGTGGCACTATTATTGCTGCTTCGTGTATTGAATACCCCTTGAATTGAAACAAATGAGCATTGTTTTCTCTTACGATATATCACAGTTTTGAGATTGCATTCTTACTTTGAGGAAAAGGGAGCATTCAATTCCGTGCCTCAGAACCAGTGTGACGTAAATGCTCGAATGGCGATTTTCACTTTATTACTGCATTGTATTTAGAACTTTACCCTGCATCGATCCTTACGAAAGTTATTCTATCGAAGAAATTCCTTCATTATTATTCAGAAGCTTAAAAAGAGTTTCATCCTTTGAATGCATCCCACAATTGTTTTCGCCATCTCCTTAGAAGGGTCCAAAAATTAATTTACGATTGTCTGGTTCTGAGGTACAGAATTAATAGTTTGCATTTTTTTGAGGGGATTCCGAGTTAAAGGTTCGAAAACATGAACATTTGTGCCAAGGACAAAGACTCATGCGAGGATATTTCATTTAAATTACTTTAAAAAATAAACAAAAACCATATATTTTCTGGATTTTTACAATTTTTTAGGAATAAAACTAGAGTATATAGGATTTACACATGTCAGAAGAAAAAAAGCATTCCCGTAGTAAAAAGAAATACCGCTTGTTAAAGACGAATCGTTGTGTAAATCTTCCGAAAAGAATTTTCCTGTATTATTTATATTTGTTCACTTTATATTCACATATTGTTAAAGGAATCACCGAAAACATGTGTGAAAACAGCATGTATGTGTGTGTTTAATGGTTTTAAAAATATTTTTAGATTAGGGGTTACCACTATGAGACTTTTAATCCTGCTACAAATGCCTATGCTTATTCAGTCCTCAATCCTCCAGCCCTCAGAAAAATGGTAATGGTTAATCTTATGCCCTTCCCTTCCAATAAAAAATGTCTATGAACCTCTCCGACGATAAAAATGGTGAGCCTTTTCTTCAGAAAGTAGTCGCTGATGGGAAGAGGGGAGACTTTGATCATGTTTGGATTCAGGGAGTCATTCAATGTAAGAACAGCAATAATGCTGTAAGTAGCACTTAGGAAGTTTTTTTTTTTTTAGTCGCGTAGTTTTCAGCGTAATTTAGCTGACTTGTAACGTCACACGAAACCAACATTTTTTTTGCAAGATACAGTTAAGCTCCGAAGCATTAGTAACTGCTCTTAATCCGGCAAAGCAATTAAACAATTTTAAGAAGTTTACAAATACCTTTGTGCTAAAAATGCAAAGAAAATTACAACGTTAAGAAGGCACAAATGAGCAGGGATACTTCAGACACGTGTTTCGGCGTTACAAGGAATGCCTTTTTCAATGCAAAAAAATTATGAGCTTATGGATGCACAGACATCCGACAAGTCGGATGTCTGTGTAAAAAGGCGTTCCTTGTAACGCCTAAACACGTGTCTGAAGTATCCCTGCTCATTTGTGCTTTCTTAACGTTGTAATTTTCTTTGCAGCCTTAAGAAGATTCGCCGCTTTATCAAATTTCCGTTAATTGTTATAAAAGCATAAATTTCACAAGAAATGTTTTTCCTGAAACGCAAGAAACAAAATAAATATTTATATTGTTGCTCTAAGCAGAAAAAAGCATCAACCACCAATTATTCTGAATTTTGAATAAAATACCATAATCCCTAGCTCCAACTTACTTAATTCCAAGTAATGCGAAAATCACTGGATAATGGATAATTACTAGTCCTTTAATTATTAGAAGTAAAATAAATATACTTAAAAAAACCTATCAAAGTGGTTGTGGTTTCGTTTCAGTGAAAAAAAATTCATACTTTTGAAAAAAAGTTGAAATATATTTTAGTTGAATGAAACTTACATTGTTTGTTACAACAGTGATTATGCATAAAGTATCTATCTCTGAACGATTACTCAACTGCACATCGTTTACTTAATGCTAATATTATTCAAGATGGTTTTCTTTAACGATATTTTTATGCAGCAAATCCACTTTGTTTAAATTCTACATTCTGCTATCCGTTTTTATTGTTTCTACTTTATAAAAATTGGGTGTATATGCACAACACAAGAATTATCAGTTAAATTCTCTGCATCCAAAGTTTTTAATGCCTTAAAACTCGTAATATTTTTACAATTAATTGTACTTACCGATGCAGCTTTTTGTGATCTCACAGCAGTTATATAATCATACGGATAATCCTTTGCTTTAAAAAACTCATAGGTCGTTTCGTCTTTGCTCGAAATTTCTCCTGTGTCTGCAATGTACACTGGGAAAATATAATAAACAGTTAATTAATAAAAATGTACCTTAGTATTTTGTAAATTGTTTTTATACAAGGACATAAAAATGCAAATGATTCTTTTCAAAATTTAACTTCTGTTTTGAAAATTTGATATTTATAATCATTGAGTTTCATTCCGAAAGCTGTAATGTGCAATTTGTAATTATTATTTTCTCAATGAATTAGCAAAGTAATGGTTTCTTGCCGTTTTCAGACCAGGTGCATGCCCGAAGATTTGGTGAACATTCTTTAACAGGACACTTTTATCGTCGGATATTTTCAACGTAATGCAGGGCACTTTGGCTCGCGTCAATTTGAAACTGCTCTAGAAATTTAATTTTACGAGACTATTCAAGGTCAAGCGAAAACCTGTGAAATATTTTACATTCATAATCAAGAGATATGGATACTGACGATTTTATACATCTTGAAAATTAAATACATCTTGGAACGGATTTTGTAACCGCGCTCTCGGGCGTAAGAGTCTAAAGCCTAGCCACCAATGCATATAATTTCTAATGAAGAGAAATACTTAAAAAGGTTTGTTTTTGCAACTAATTTGCTTAATGTTTTCGTATTATTTTCAGTTTTTCTCAAAACTACTGTCAGTAAGTTTTAGATTTATACAAAGACTACACTATGAATAGCACAAATAAATAATTCACCTTGAGAGTCATTAGTATTTGGAATTACGTCAGGGCTCTCGACTGTTGAATCAGGAATGTCATCGGTATCTTTCTTCAAAGGAATTTCACACCTAAAGAGGACATGAACTCAAATTAATAAATGTATACCTGAAAATACTATAATTTTGTGTAAAATTGTGAAGAATCAAATTGCTTACTTTATCACGTGATCTTGCAGAGGTGGACCTGAAAAGAAATGTGCAAAGTTATTTGAAATTATAATTTAATCTTAGCTTTAACCTACTATGAGCAGTCAAAGAGTCATATACATAAATTGAAATGCTTGGGGTGGGTCTATGTGACAAAACAGAAATTACGAGTACTTGAAGTTTAAAGTTTTATTGCTGCAGTTGTTGCAGCTTTTTTGTTTCCTGGTTTTGTGGTTAGTGTGCTCATGAAAACAGTCTAATGATATCTACGTTTTGATGTACCAATTTTTATTTGCGTAACTCTATACATTGCTTACCAGTGTCCAGAATGTTTATTTTTAAAATGTAACATAGCCCCTTCATCCTCCAAGCACTTCAATTGTGTTAATTTGACATGGTATTTTTTATTTCACGTGTTTCTGGAGATTTTCACAGTTAAATCTTACGTTACGGAGCTTGAATGTAAATGTAACTTAACCCGCGAGCACTCGCATGGGGCCTCTCAGCCCCGGTCATTATTTAAATTCGCTGCCAAAAATCACTCCTTCACCGGAAATGGACGAGGTCTACAGTAGCTGCGTTTAGGGTCACCTTCTCACTGACCACATGTTTTTCAGGAATGTACAGACGCTCTTTCCCCCATAAATACCGGTTCAGGCCTCAGAGGCTCGCGTTTCTCATTCTGCATTGAGAACGCGAAGAAAGAGGTTGCAAAATGCTTCGCAGTTTGAGTTATAAAGATGAAATGAAGAGGTTGCAGACTTTGTAATTAAAATTTAGTGTTCAAAACACAATTTTTTCTGCTTTAAAACTCAATTTCCTGAAAAAAAACCTCTCCGGGCCTGCGAGGCCCGGCGCGAGTGCTCGTGTGACGCAAAGTAGCGCGAGTGATCGCGGGTTAAGAATGACTGTCTTTATGACTTTCTTTCAAGTTTTTTTTTTCTTTTGAATATGTATTTTATGCACTATTAACAAACATATTAAAAATATGCTGAAATGAGCTTTAACATGTAGTCATTATTTCTAATGATTTAGCCTGCTAACCCCGGTTTCTTTTGCATGACACTTTCGAGATTTTTTCATGATACAAAATACCCGTTTTGAAGTAAATAATAAATGCGCCTTACTTTCCATTTTTCCGTAGAGAAATTTTATAAGCATTTAAAATATGTCTAGTAAATTGAGAAATGAATTTGAGTGCTTGTTTACACTAAAATGCTGTTTTTTCCCTGATAAATTATTTTTTTTCAATATGTATGTCTTGTGTTACTTAAATAAAAAATATTATGAAGTATTATAATCTATATCAAGATATATAAAAATGGATGCATGTTTGTATATATATATCCCTGAACAAATCCAGTTTTTGTCGGATTTTCATTAAATTTGGTACAGAGGTTCCTTGACACACTTGTATTCACATAGGCGGGGCTTTGAAATTGAAAAATAAAAAGTAAAAAATAAAAAAAAAACTCAAAATTCGAATTTTTTGTCTCAAAATGGCCATTTTCTGTCACTTTTGAATAGATATAGTAATGGAGATATGCCTTTAAGCATACAAATTGATAAAATTTAACACATTTAGCTATGAGTATTTTCCAACAAAGATTACGATTAACATTGAATTAAAAATTTGAGAGTCACCTTTTTCATGAAAGCATGAAATGAGTTAAACATAATGCAATACCTCGCAATGCCGGGTTATAAGCTAGTATATATATATACATATAAATGGATGTATGTATATTTGCTCCTTATACAAATCCACCGTTTTTGTCGGATTTCATCAAACTTGGCACAGAAGTTCCTTGATGCACTAGAATTTGCATTGGCGTCGTTTTGAAATTTAAAAAAAATTCAAAAAGCTCAAAATTCAATTTTTTTTGTCTCAAAAAGGCCATTTTCTTTCAATTAAAAAAAAGAGTAATGTAGATAAGCCTTTATTTATACAAAGTGATAAAATTTAATACATTCAAATATGAGTATTTTTCAACAAAGATTACAATTAACAATGCATTATCAATTCATAAGATGCACCTATTTAAACCAAGAAAACACAAAGGTGAATAAATTGTTTCTCAATATTATTACTGAATCAGGCAATGCCGGGTATATTTGCTAGTTACTTCATAGTAATAGCATATTTATTAATCAGTGTTACTAATATATTACACCTAAATGATTTAATAAATGTGTTCCACAATTAAGAATAAGTTTAAATGTGCTTCTGGTTTCAAATTCCTTAATTTAAGCCAAACAGTTTAAACTGCATTTAATACTACACCGACAGAGCTATCGATTTTGCAAACATGATAGAGAACTTGCATTTCATTTCACACCAGGGTCCTCTGTACCTACCGCAACACGAGGTTTGATTTGTTGGATGGGGCCCTGAAGAGCGCGAGCCATCCAGACCATGAGACGAGCGAAACCCTGATCCTGTATAAACATATGTATTGATTCACTTGGAAAAATTTGTAATCATGACCCATACATAACCTAGCCACCATTAGGGAACACGGCGGATCTTTGATGGGCTAGAATCGTGCCGAGGGCTTCCCGATCGGGCAAAAACGACCACATCTAAAGCTATTAGGAGATTTTTCATAAAAACAACATATCAGTAGCATTTTCCAAAATTTTATTTACATTTTTAGATTTCAAATGTAGAGCTTTAGTCATCCATTGAAACAGTAACATTTTTTTGTATTATGCTCAGTATATGTTCTGATATTTCATTTGCTTGATGTTGCAAGGTGTAACATTTTAAATTAGTTATTGAAATTCACGAACACGGCTAATAATGATAAGATAATTTATAGCTTAAATTTTAATTTTAATACTGAGGGTTTACACAAACCTTTTTCTGGATCTCGACCTTGCTTTTTCATAACTATTATAATTGCGATTGCAACTATAACAAGTACAGCTACTACACCAATCAGGATCGCTAAAATTGGACTGATATTTGTTGGTTCTTCTTTTGGAACTGTAATAAAGGAAGTAAATATACTTTCTGGAGGAAATGGATTTATTATCCATTATTTCACACAGAAATTAACGTTATAATGATTGAAACCCTTATTATTAAAATGTGAAGGAATATTGTGTACATGAAACTTATGCAAGTGATAAGACCCCTAAAAAGCTATGTAGCTTGTACTATACAGGGTGTCCCAGAATTGCGCATACAAATTTGGAGGGGAGGTAGAGAATGTCATGAGGAGCCATAATTACATAGGAAAGGATGGACGGAAACGCACCCCTATCGAGATAATGAGACACAAAGCCAGTGAGGACGCAACACAGAATATTGTGTAAAACGCTTTATTACACACACAAAAAAATAGTAAATGGTATAAGAACATCACAGGATGTGTTCGAAGTTGCGGCCATTCTCTTGTATGCACGCATGACATCTACGCGACATGGATTGGCGGACATGGCTAGGATCCTTGAAATGCCCGGCATTTTTGAAAATGTCCGCCAATCCATGTCGCGTAGATGTCATGCGTGCATACAAGAGAATGGCCGCAACTTCGAACACATCCTGTGATGTTCTTATACCATTTACTATTTTTTTGTGTGTGTAATAAAGCGTTTTACACAATATTCTGTGTTGCGTCCTCACTGGCTTTGTGTCTCATTATCTCGATAGGGGTGCGTTTCCGTCCATGCTTTCCTATGTAATTATGGCTCCTCATGACATTCTCTACCTCCCCTCCAAATTTGTATGCGCAATTCTGGGACACCCTGTATAGTTTTTAGTTCATCATATCCACAGTTAGAAATAGTGCAGAAATAATCGCATATTCAAATTCAAAATATGACTGGCAGCTTACGATAAAAAGATATAACTGAGAATGATGTTTGCAACACTCGCAATAAATGTAGTTCCGTAAAAATAACAATGTTAAACTGTAACAAAAAATCTAACTTAGAATGGTGTTTTCAGTATGCAGCAAACACATTTCTGTGCCTCAGACCCCGACTAACGTAAGTCCATTTTCGTTACTTCTTAATTTTTACATCGTTTGTCTGATGCATGCAAAGAGTGGGACTCACACACTTTTAAATCTGCTAAATATAATTGTAAAGGACTTTCTTTCATAGAATACAATACAATAAAAAAGTGAAAATTGATTTTTTTTTTCGGATTTACGTTATGTAGGCTTTGGGGTGTAGATTTTTATCAAAAATATTTAACGGAAAGATACAAGAAGAACTAAGAGAGAACAACCTACCGTTTCGGGCATTTTTTATCGCAATAAAAGTGATTTTACTTTCAAAGCAATGTAATAGAAGCTACGGGGGAAATGTTGCTATGATTAAAAGGACAACTTTCAGTAAAAAATAGTAACAGTACCAACAAAAGTGTTTCTTTTGCGCTTTATTATTTTAACTTACAAACTTTGTTTTTTTTTGAAGGTAGCAGAGTCTTCACTGATTAGAGTGTTGATGGATGTGATATCTAAAACTAAACATCTAACTTGGTTTTCATTTATTCAAACATTTTCTTAGAATAAACACCTGCAGAAACTTACTACTCGTATTCTATTATCTGTAGAAATAATTCATATAAACGGATGTCCTTAACACAGCGTCCATTGGGGGGGGGGGGATCCTGTCAAATATAATTCTCAAAAGCTGGTTTTTATTTATCCGTTGTCCGATTATGCGGGGGTTTTTTTATTTAACAGAAATAAATGGCAATATTTATACATTGTTTCCAAGTTTATCGTGGCCTAACAGCAAACAATTCGCCATACATCGAAAAAAATATTAAAAGTGCCAAGAGTCGCAATTATTAACAATTTCAACATTATAAATGCACATATTTTGTATAATTTGTCAACACTTAATATTCTATTTGTGAGTTAAATACAATTTTTGATGAGCTATTAATTCTTTTAGATTATTATTTTTAAGTTACACTTAACCCAGTTGTGCCTAGCGTCCTTTTAAAAGGACGCTTGCTAAATCCTCCATAAATTTCTAAAAAAGTATTTCATTTCAAATCAAATAGATGATTATTATAATAAAGTGTTGTATTAATCATTATCCACGAGATGGTGGCACTAAAATTATATTCAATTTTTTTTATTTTACTGGCAAAAGTCCAAGAAGTGAAATTTTCATCATTTTAAAATGTCAAAGAGCAAAAAGTAAGTTAAAATTTTTAATTTCCGATGATGTGAAAAGTTTTTATGCTCAAATCTTACTTTATACTCTTTTCTGAAACACGTATTTTTCATTTTTTTAAAAATATTATTTTAGCGCAGTTTTATCTGCGATTTTGTAGCGTTCTATATTTAGGACGCTAGGCACGAGTGGGGACAGGTTTTTCACACGTGTTCCGTTCCTGAAAGCTTTGCATAACTGATCATTTTTGATGGTATATCATCATAAAATGCCGGAAATATGATGTTTCAGACAGGTCCGTCATTTAGGGGGGAAGGGGGGGGCAATCGCCCCCCCCCCCGACTTTGAAAAATCAATGTATTTACATATAAGTTGGCGTGGTTTTTGCTGATTTCCGATGAAATTGCATTGAGTTTTCACGCTTTGCCCCACCCCCCCTGGAAAAACTTGAAATATCGTCCCTGGTTTCAGAAATAAGTTTTGAATAATGAATGGATTAAGAGTTAAGTTGATAGCATGTATTTAACTACATTTAATTTATAGCATTTTTTTGCTTGTTCTTATTCATGAAAGCCTGGCTTTTCCCATGATTTACGATACTTTATCATCTCATAATAGTATAAATATTTCTTATGCATATTCTTTTCAAAAATAAAAGTATTCAATAAACTTTAATTAATTGCAAAATTTAATTGTATTTAACCCATTAATGCCTAGCGTCCCTTTTTAGGGACGGTTCAAAAAAAAAGTCTGAATTTTCCAAAAATGATCATTTCAACCAAATAATTGTGTTCAATTATTACTTTGGTATTGCTTCAATTCTGTATTAACAGATTTCAGCACATAACCGCTGTAAAGTGTGATCTGTAGCCATTTGATTATGATCTTTATCAAAAATTACATCGTTCACAATCTCAAGAACAAAAAGCTAAGTTTTTAAAGTTATTAACAAGTAAATCTATCTGTGTTTGATATATGTGCTACTTTGATCGATGTTTTAGTTTACCTTTTTTTGCAATTTTGTAAATTTTAAATTTTTTTAGGATTTTATAGCAATTTAAGAACGTCCCTAAAAAGGGACGCTAGGCACCAAAGGCTGCATTGTTTAACCGTTGCTGGTTTCTTTCTTAGAATCTAGAATTTATATCAAAAGAAGTTAGTGAATGTTTTTAGACTGAAAAACAGATAATAATTGTCATTTTTAAAACCTATTTTATTTTAAAAACATAATTAAATTAAATTAATTAATATATAAACTTAATTATACAACGTTCTTAAATACTTTCTTTTTTTTTAATTACAAAAAATACTCAAGGTAAATTTTGAAAGAAAGCTATTTCAAAAATGTAGTCCTTTAAAACACTAATTATTCGCTGTATTTAATTACTTTTCCATTATGTATTTAGGTGTCTATTATTGTTTAGTCTGACTGTTGGGGGGAAGAAGCCCTAAGCTGTTTCAGAAGCGTAGCATTTCACCTTGATGAAGAATTCAAGGATTGCATATGTGTTTGTTGTTTGGAAAAGGGGGGGGGTGCAGATTTAATTTCAGAATTCCCTGAGAATGCCAATTTTGATCTCTACTGTGACAATTTATTTACTTCTCTTGCGTTCCTACGTGATTATTTGTCTCAGAAAGGTTTTGTGCAAGAATCGGATTAAAAAATGCTCATGAACTTAAGTTACGTCGTTCAAAAAAGAAAAGAGAGGGAGTTTTGAATAAATGTCGATGACAGGTAAAATAATATTACGTTGGTTCGGTGGAATAATAGCAATGTCATAACTATTGCATCAATCTTCATGGAGTTCATCCTATTGTAAAGGCTAAGCGATTGTCCAACAGCGAAAAGAGAGTTATTGAAATTGATGAACCAAATATATATGGTTGCTCAGTACAATCGTTGCATAAGGAAAAAGATCCCATGCATCAAATTTTGGGAACTACCGGTTTTTGATTCACTCTAAAAAATGGTGGTAGCCGCTCTTCATTTTTATTTTAGAAGCTGCTGTACGCATTGAGCTCAAGAGTATCGGATTGAGTTAGGTATTATGGGGCTAGTTGTTATATTGCTTTAAATAAGACTCAGGTAAGATGCGCCCATTGAAGTAAAAGAGCTTATCGGAATGCAGCAAATGCAATACGTAGGTTTGTAGAACAAATGCTTTGCTGACTTTCATACTCAACAACACCAATATTTCCTTGTTCTCTGAATCTACTTCCCAGTTTATGTTAATTGCTGCTTTTATTTCTTCTTATAAATTGTCATTTTCAACATTACATCGTACGCAGAAAAAAAAAATTGGTAAAAAAGTATGTACCCTCTGGTGCCTAGCGTCCCTTTTTAGGGACGATTTTTCTTTTTTAAATAAAAAATTTGATTTTTACATGATAATTTTTTAACTATTTTTCCTATCCATTAAACACTATTTGTAACCAGTATACAAAGTATCGTTGAAAAAAAAAATGTCAGGCATTAATGGGTTAAGTATCGTTTTTATTTTACCAATCATTACCAATCAAAGAAACTCTTATATAACTAATCAAGTGGTTATTTTTAAATAAACGTATAATCTAAAAAAAAATCAAATGTGATGGACCTCATTTAAGAGCGCTCGGAAAATAAGTACTATGACTTGTTTTTCGAAAACCCTTTTACGTCACCCGCGTTTATTGATAAATTAACACAGAAAGAAATAGGTGCAACGGGAACTGTACAATCAAACAAAACTGAA